>JAJOOF010011065.1:0-20124 GCA_029582545.1 Solanum lignicaule
TCCAAACTCGTAGCCGGCTCTCTAGCTCCGCCCATATTTCCTTCCAATTCTTTGTTTCGAAAAAGATTTAAGTGGGAGAGAGAAACTATTCTACTATGTGAAAAGGTAGTGAGGAATTCAATATTTAAAGTTTTTTTTCCATCAATTAAAATAATGAGTTAATAACTTTGATGGTCACTCAACTATCAAATTTTTTCACAGAAAGTCACTAAACTTTCATTTTCAACTCAAAAGTCATTCAAGTAGGACTTTTTTGCACAGAAAGTCATTCAACCTATTTAATTGTTTTTTTCATTAAAATTTACTGACATGGAATTTTAATTATATATTAACCAAAATTTTAAGAACCAAATATATATCCATTTAAACCATTTAATGACCCCCCCCCCTCCCGCCAATTTAACCCGACCCACTAAAATATAATATTAAACTTTTTATTTTATCATTAATTCCCTAAATCATTCTTCCTTGTCTCCCACATTCTTTCCCTCTACATTCTTCTTCTCTTTTCTTTTCTTTTTTAATTTCTCAATTTCAACTTCTTCTTCACATATCAATAATATATCAACCTCTCCTTTTGTGCTTTTCTGTTCTATGAAAAACTGGCAATGGCAGTTGCAGTAGTAAATTGAGTATGAGAAAAACATGAGATGTGAAAAAAAATCTAAGGGATTTTAAAGAGAATGAAATATGGTGGGGCTTGCAAGAAAGGAGTTTGAATAGCCATTTTTATATCCAGTTGCTGTGTCAGTAAGTGCCAACTAGCAAATCCTCGACTATTAAATGTGCCCCATAGCAAAATTTGTGATAATGTGCATATATATTCAATAACCACTAAATTGACAAATTAAAAAAGAAAAGAAAAAGAGAAGAAGAACGTACAGGGAAAGAATTGGGGAAACAAGGGAGAATGATTTAGGGAATTAATGGTAAAATAAAAAGTTCAATATTATATTTTTAGCGGGTCGGATTAAATTGGGGGGGAGGGGGGGTCATTAAATGGATATATATTTGGTTCTTAAAATTTTGGTTAATAATTCAAATTCTATATCAGCAAATTTTAATGAAAAAAATAATTAAATAAATTGAGTGACTTTTTGTGCAAAAAAGTCATAGTTGAGTGACTTTTGAATTGAAAATGAAAGTTAAGTGAAAGAATTGATAGTTAAGTGACCATCAAAGTTATTAACTCTTAAAATAACATTGGCCAAAGAAACAAGTCCTTGGACAAGTAATGAATCTTAAAGTACTATTTTGGGGAAATGATTCTCAAAACATAAATTTTCAGTATAAAAAGCATGATCAGGAAACAACAATATGAACTGAAATCACAAAACATTTAGGACAAGTTCTTACATGATGATTAGAGAATGAACACATTGTTTACTTAGACAAGAGAACTACTAATAACTCCTTGGATACAGACAAGTGCAATCCAAGTCTTGTCTATCAGCTCAATCCAGTTTCAAACATAAAAGTGACAGATGTTAAGTATGTTGCGATTAATATAAACAATAGTGGCCAAAGGTTATCTTAGATAGAAGCAGGAAGCCAACTTATTAGGGCGGGTCAAATTCAAATTCAGAGGGATGTATGTGCATCTAAGGGCATTTTGGTCATTTTTCTATGATTTCTTTGTTTTAATTTGTTTAGCTTTTTTTCCTTAAGTCTTTTTATATTTGAAAATTACGTAAAAATTATTATAAATTACGATAATTAACAAATTAATATATTTAAAAGGCATACAAATTTGGATTAAATTTAATAGTGTGTAACTTGATGTCGTTAAATATACACATAACATAAATCGAATAATATGTAACTTGACAAGTACATGTTATGATACAACGATTACCACACCGGACATTGCTCGCTTGCCAAATCACCCATTAGAGTAGTCTCCAATAAATGAGGAAGCAAAATTATTTACAAAGCTTTACAATGTGCGTGCAAGGACCTCAATTTCACCTATTTTTCTAAGATCTCACAACAAATATTTTACTATTCTAATTACATTTTATACTACCTTTTTTTGACAAAGCATCCAGATAGTCCTACTAAGTTGAGTCTATCTGAATCTTTAGTAAACTTTAGATATTTATCATTTCATTTAATTAACATAATATCCTTTGATGACTCCTCCTCTAGTGAGAGACTCATAATTCGGACTGTACTCATGTGCAACCCACTTTTCCACCTTGGGACTGTACCGATACGTGAAGTTCTCATCAAACCTCCATTCACAAGGCCTTCAACGACTAACACACTCATAGTTGGATTTAAACGCCACGAATGTCCCCATATTTGTGGAGCAATTGAACATTGTTGAAGTGGAGAAGAATTTTCTGATTTTGGCAGTGATGTTGAAACTACCCATGGTATTTAGGTGCTTAACATCACCATCTTCATCGAAGGAGAAACAACGAACGCTTAGATAATTTGTATGATTGTTGGTTATGACAACAATTTTCTCGTCTGGTAATCGTGCTACAACATTTGAGATATTTATATTGATCATGAACAAGAACAATATTGTTGTTGAGGTGATAGTTGCTGTAATTTTAATTTCTTCCATGGTGTATATCTTACTTCTCTCCCTTTTTCCTCCGGCTATCCTTCTGAAACATGAAAATGTAAAAGAATAATTAGGAGAAATTATTAAAAGAAATTAACACTTTTTATAGGTGTTTAATATTTCTTTTAAATTATATAGAAATAATATGTAACACTTTTCGTTACCAAATATTAGTATCATTTGAGTTAAATCCTTTAATTAACATCTGATTCATTATATTTAGTTTTAAATTAACAATAAAAACATTATTATTTTCGTCCATTTTTCGTATAAAATATGTTATTAGATTTAGATTTTAGAACTATATTACCATTAAATTTGATGTAACAACCACTTTAATATAATATTGGTAACGATAATTATACATAATTACGAATGTTTATCCAATAAAAATGTAGAAATCCTTGTTGAAAGAATTTAAATAAAATAGAGAAAATGTACCTTATATTGTTCTTATGAAGGGTTTTAGAAAGAATTTTCAAACTTAACTAAGAATTCTTCTTCTTTTTCCTCTCTCCTTGCTTTTTTGAATGATTGAACTTTTCCATGATTAGTATATATATAAAAACAAAAAGGCAAACAGGAGGGATAGAGTTCTTGTAGGAGGTTTTAAATCTTTTACACTATTTAAAAGTTTTTTTATTATTTTTGATTATTTAACCTTCTAAAGAATAAAAAGAACATATCGCAATTTAGATATACAAACTTGTGATTCCTTTTATTTGTAGCAACACCAAATATAATTATATCATAATCCTAGAAATTTAAAAGGATATTACAATCTTTTTTATGTGGTGCTGATGAATTCATTGATTTGATAATGCGGTAAATTTTATGATTAAACTATTCTTAGCTTAAATTCTATTAAATGCTGACAATTTTGGCAATCTCATAAAGATTAAGACATGTTTTATGATTAACAAGTTTTATGTTAGATTTTTTAGAAAGTATGCAATTTGGACGACAAAAGAGGGCTAGAGCGTGGGTCAGGGTCAAATATGAAAGGGGCGTATCCTAGATCTTCCTATTCCTATGAAGATTTCAGGCTTGATCTGGTTTAGTATCAAGATGATTCTTTTCTTTTCATATATATATATATATATATATATTCGTGTATCATTTCCACGATATCGTTAAGATCAATTAATGAGACTTGGACGGAAAGTGTTTTTGCCTCCATCATTAGCTTGGATCATTCTTATTTTTGGTGTTTTATTCACACCTTTCAATGAATCCCTTAATTATGTACGAGGAATTGTCCTATAGAGTAATGAGAAGGGGGCTAGTAGTCTCCAAAAATGCCTTATTTATAAGTTTCCTAATTTATCGATCCATTCCTTTGAATAGCAAAGTTTTCTGTGTCTCGTAAAACCAAGAATTCTATCAACTCGTAGTCTATGACAAAGGAACTTCAATTCAATTTTCTTTTCATAGGCTCTTTTATTGAGAACAAAATTTATTTGTTTGATTCTATCATTTCTTCGATTTATTTGAACAAAATCAAATTAATATAATAATTTTTTTTTAAAAAAAACCAAATAAAATTAGGGGCAAACAATATAAATCTCACTAGTTTAGGTCATAATTACTAGTATTTATGATAGTTTTGAATATTACTTCTTCTATTTAATTGGTTGGGTACGTATATCTTAACTCGAAAGATACATGTATTCAAGGAATTAACAAAGAATGATACATGTTTAATTAAGGATTGTAACTAAAATGCTTAATTTAAGGAGGAAATTCCCCTTTTAACATTTTTTGAGTATATCTAGTCTAACAACTTCTAAAAAGAAATAAAAAAAAATTAATTTCTTCAATTTATTTTCGAGCAGCAACAAAGTGACTTTTCTTTTTAGAAATTCAAATTTGTTTCTCGGAATTTCGAGCTTCCTCTTCAAGATACACGTATCCGAGATATGTTCCTCTTCCAGATACATGTATCCGAGATATGTTCCTCTTCCATATACATGTATCTGAGGTATGTTTCTCTTCCAGATACACATAACTGAGATATGTCAATAGCTAGATACATTACAAACGTGCGTCTATTTATGTAGCATAACAAAATTGCTCAATTAGTGGCGTAAATCACTCCTTTAACTGCTTTTGAGAATATATAGTATAACAACTTCCTAACAAAATTTCAAAAATCTTGAAATCCTTTCCTTCCTTTTTGTGATAAATTGACTAAAACAATGTAAATTTCAGATTTCTACTAAAATTTAAATATTAATGTATCTCAAAATAAACACAGTATACATAAAAAAAAGTTAATATAACAAATTGTATCACATACATGCGTAAATCTCCAATGATGCATAATTCTCCAATATATTCATTAGATACATGCATACTTAATTAGATACATTGATAAACGGTCAAACTCATCGGTAATCCCCTAAAGTTGGCACTAAGTTTCACTTAGACACCTCAACTGGGTGATATTCATTTTAGACACCTCATGTAGGGTCCCGTTGTGTCATTTTGACACTTTTGCTGACATGTCAAAGTGAATGTGATACACTCAACAATAGAGCGTGAAAGACTCAATTTAGCTATTTTTTATTTTATTTTCTCTTCTTCTTCTTCTTCCATTTTTCAAGCTACCACCTCCCACCATTTTTTGAAGCTTTTAAACTTCTTTAATGGAGGTCAAATTTTTTATTCAAATACGTTTTCAAGTCATTTTTCTTCTTCTTCTTCTTCATTGTAATACTTTTCTAAATCTACAATCACCTCCCTCGACCTTTTTTACTGGAAAAATGGATACCAACACTCATATTTCATATTTATTCTCTTTCTTTCTCCCTCTCCCTATTTTCTTCCCACAAAACAACACTAAAACGAAAGAAAAAAAGAGATCTGAAACAATTTAAGAAGTTGATAAAAAAAATAAAAAAATTGTTGGGTGTAGTAAAACAACTAGTTTTTTTTTTTGGGGGGGGGGAGGGGGGTAAATTGATTTTTTTAGAATAATATTTTTATTTTATTTACTAAATAGATTGTAAAATAATTTTTAACTTGAAATTACACATGTAATCATTTAATTGGTTGTTTGCCACATCATCAACGAGTGTATTACACTCTCCTTCAGTTTTTTGCTTATTGTCAAAAAAAAGTGTCAAAATGACATAGCGGGACCCTACATAAGGTGTCTAAAATGAACATCGTCCAGTTGAGGTGTCTAAGGCCTCATTTGTTTGCACTTAATGGAGGTCTGAATCTTAATCATTCAGATTCAGTCCATTAAGTGTGTTTGGTTTTTAGGTCTGAATCTGAATGATTCAGACTCAACCCATTAAGTCCATTTGTTTCTTTTGTCAAAAAGTCTCTTAATGGACCTGAAAAAGTCTGAACGGATTAGATCTGCAGAAGAGTCTTAACATCATTCAGACTTATTTAATAAGTTATAAAATAATATTGTATCGCCTCTCTCAGTCTTTGCGTAACTTTGCTCTCACAACTAAAAACTTTCTTCCTCTCTTTTCTCAATCAAACACCAATTTTTTCCACTAAAACTGGTAAGTTTTCATAATCTTTACAAGTATTTTTTTTTATTAATAATTTTCTTAGGTTGTATTGATGTTTGTCAAGAACACTTGTTACAATAATATTTTTAGTGTATTGATGTTCATCAAGGTTTTTGAGTGAAAAAGATACTATTCATAATTAAAAATAATAACTATGTATACATATTTGAGGTCTCTTATTAGAATTTTGTCTTAGACCAATAATTTTACTGAGACTCTTTGATCATCAAATCCGTTTGTGAGATAACACTAATATATTATTGTTATTGAACTAGTTGGTGACAAAAATAATGGAGCTCTTAATAATTCTCCATCTCAATTTTCAGTTTCAACTGGAAAAAAAAAGTTTTGGGGGGAGAAAAAAAACTTATTCGTTTGAATTGAAAATTGATGAGAAGATGATTATTGCTCTCAAGTTATTGATTAAAAAAATAGTGCGCCTACATTTGAAGAATATATGGAAAATTAGATGGACTTGGATGGGAGGAGTCATTATACAGTACATGTGTTGGTATATTTTGTGAAAGTGTTCACTACAAAAAAACATGAATGACGTTAGAGGTTCACAAGTTAGAGAATTGGATTAATTAAGGTTATCGGAAAAAAAATAAGAATTCTTTAGTTTTTCTAATTAGCCAAAATATATTTTAGGCGCTGATAATGTGATACCTTATTTATTATTTTTTAACTAGTATTTGTCATAATTATTGAACTTTTTGATATTATATTGTGTCTATAAAATACTTTTTATTCATGATTTTTTTATGTTATGCTGATGATTATGATAATTTTTTAATCCAAAAGTAATATTTTTTGTTGAAATCAATTTTTTATAACATTTTATTAATATAATGTTTGATTTCATATGTACATTCAAATATTGAAAACAAACAATAATCATTCAGTGTTCAGATTTGGAGACAACATCTTAATATTCAGATGTGTATTCAGATCTAGACACCTAGCTCTTAATGCAAATCTTAATGTTCAAACGTATATTCAGACTTAGATGTCTTAATCTTAATGAAAACAAATGAGGTCTAAGTGAAACTTACTGCCAACTTTAGGAAGCCACTGATGGGTTTAGAATCATATCTCAGTGACTTAAGTCAAATGTGACCTCTTAAAGTTGTTCGCATAATTCATTTAGATACCTTAACTAAGACATGTGCCTATTGAACATCTCTACCCTTTTGAATTTGAATCATTTGAACACTTTTTTACTTACATGTAGGGGCGTTTACGGGTTGGTTTGGATCGGTTATTGGTCAAAACCAAAACCAAAACCAAACCAACTTAATCGGTTTTAAAATTATCAAAACCAAACCAAACCAAGTATAATATACATTTATCGGTTTGGTGATTATCGGTTTCGATTTGGTTTGGTTCGGTTATTCGGTTATTAACCATACAAAAATAAAGAAACAATTCATTTAAAATGTGAAAAAAGTGACAACAATCCATTCAAAATGAAAAATAGTTAGAATGACACAAATTACTGAACTTTCAATCACTAAATTTTCTATCAATAAAGCTTTAAAATTCACTATATTGGCCTAGAAGGAAGAGACAATAACATTTTCAGTCCCACAAAGAATTGTCATAGACACTCATATACATGAAATCAATAAGATAAATGTTTCATCTTGGGCATTTTTGCTTTCAATAAGTAAATTATAAAGAAATTTTAATGAAAATATGTATAAGATCGTTAAAATTGTTTATAAAAACAATTTATTAAGTATGTATATTAATAAAATATATGTATATATTTCATCGGTTCGGTTCGGTTATTTCTTCGGTTTTTTTTTGAATAAAACCATAACCAAACCAAATACTACCGGTTTTCAAAAATCTAAAACCAAACCCAAATAAAATCGGGTTTATTTTATCAATTTGGTTTGGTTTTTCGGTTTGGATCAGTTTTTATCCAAACCGTGAACACCCCTACTTATGTGACACGTTGTTTGTACTTCACGCAGTATAAGCGCGTGAAAGATTTTCAATTAGGTATTATTTTTTTGGAAAAATAATAGTTTTTCTTCTTCCTCCACTTTGCCATCACTATTCCTCCGCCACACCACCAGTTTCGCTGCCGCCATAGCCATACATCCTTCTTCCACTTTTTCTCTCCAAACACTTCAATTCTTCTACTTCCATTGTTATTTTTTTTTTAACTCTTTCTCCATTTAAAATATGATTGGCAGCACCACCACCATTTTTATCATGTTAATTTGTAGAGGGTTTTAAGTTTGGAATTTGTCTCTTTGCTGTTAATGTAGTGATTTAGTGTTAAGTTGATGTCTAGTTGTGTGAATTTTGATTGGAGGATTTTTCTATTTATTATTTGTTTTGCTCAAATTTTTATTAAACTTTTTCTTATTTTTCTTGAATGTGTTGTTTTGCCTTCAAATTGATGTATATTTGTGTGAACATAAGGATGTTCTTCAACCAAAAAAAAAAATTATCAGCTATGAAACACAAAAAGAAATCTGAAATAACTTTATTTTTCCGGCAATGTCAATCAGAACTCATTAATTTTCCGATGATTTTTTTTTTTTCATATTTCTCGTATCTAAAATAGGACGAAGAAGAAAGTTATCGTTGAAAAATAGGTTGAGGTATACGGAGGGTTGCCATGTTTGGGGTGACACTGTAAAAGGAGGGTTGTTGTGAAGAAGATGGCAATGTAGAAGGAAAGGTGGATAGCAGGGGAAGAGAGGTGTGGGTATACTTTTTTTTTTCTCTTTTTTATTAACTTTAAAATAATTTCTCTTTCTTTACTTTATGATACATTTTTAATATTTTTTTTTTAGACTGAGAAATAACGCATGTCATTAAATTGTCATGTCATTGTGAGTGCATTTCACACATTTTATACTTTTAGCTTATTCTCAAAAATAATGCTCAAATGGTTCAAATTCAAGTAAGTAGAGGTGTTCAATAGATATAACTCCTAATTGAGGTGTCCAAGTAAATTATGTGGACAATTTTAAGGGGTTATAAATGACTTAAATCTATCT
The DNA here is from genome assembly GCA_029582545.1 of Solanum lignicaule. Classification (NCBI taxonomy): domain Eukaryota; kingdom Viridiplantae; phylum Streptophyta; class Magnoliopsida; order Solanales; family Solanaceae; genus Solanum; species Solanum lignicaule. Next base: position 9,132 of record JAJOOF010011065.1, read on the forward strand.
CAATTACATATCAAATACATCATTAATGTATAAAAAACATGTGAAAAAATCTACTTATTGAAACTTTCCGATTACGTTCATGACTGGTCAGGGTATCTCACCGCGACGGTGTTTGCTTCACTTTTTAATTTGTAAATGTTGCTCATTTCTCGTTGAGCTTAGATCTGACGGACCTCCACCAGACCTACCCGAAATTTAACATGAACACTCCTCCAATTGGGCTTTTCAACCTCCTAATCGCCTCCACTATCGATGCGATCTCCGGATAGTAACAATTTGACAACGAAATGATATAGGTTAATCATATGAATATGCATTGATACATTTAATTTAAGGAGGGTAAAAAATAAGAAATTGTACATAACTTCTGGTTGTTTGCGGTATGAACACACAAAAAATTGTCGATGAAAATTATCAAATTGCTAAGTGTAAAATATTATTTTCCGGTGAACGTGGATCGAACACGTGACCTTCAGATCTTCAGTCTGACGCTCTCCCAACTGAGCTATCCCCGCTTGTTGTTATCATAATATCATTTTAGTTATCTTAACATTTGTCTGCAGTGATGAAAAATATACCCGCTTTAAATATTGGGAAGCAACAAAAGAAGGTATCTGAATATTTTTACGAAACTACTTTACACAAACTTTAATTATTTACTTGAAAATTATAGGGTGTCGTAAATTCGTAGCAACTAGGGGGCTCATGAATCATGATTCAACTTTTATCTAAAAATAATCAAACTAACCAAATTCGAAATTCCAAATACAAAAACTTAAATTAAATCAATTAAGTCGATTCTAGTCGAATTTTTTTTATAACGAGTTTCTAAAAAAAATAAAAATTGATTGATTTATTATTAAATATAAAAGCCTACTATAATATACTCTTTGAAAGACATCCATAGAGACTAGTGTACATGACAGTTAAATTGGTATATGAAGTGAAAGAAATATAATATACTTGTCATGTAATATGAAAAGATGTTACAAATGCAAAAATGATGACAGCTTTCAATTTTTGTTGAATGAATCGATCCCATATAGTACTGATTACAATCAAAGTCACTAAAAAGAAACTAATGTAAATATAATAGTATAATTTCCATAAATTTCATAGTGTTAAGAGTTAGTTACATTATTTTTCTACTATTTTTTAAATTACAAGAATCTCTTAAAAATTTTGGATTACGAATACATCACTGAACATCCGCATACATCATCAGTAGATAACCAAATACATAGGGGAGGGATGTATCAAAGAGGAGATATGATATACGGATACATAGGGGAGAGGCGTATTAGAGAGGGGAGGAATGTATCCGAGAGGGAGATAGGGATGTCAGCGAGAGGGTAGTGAATAGTGATGTATTCGATAGGGGATTTTTGAAATTCTTTTAAATGATAGAAAATTTTAGAAATTATAATAAAATAAGATGTGTATTTAGATAATTTTTTCAATTCCTAAACTACATAATTAAACTCAATTGCAGTTTTTGATAGTTCAAAATATTTGATCTTATTACTCGTAAAAAGACGTGAATATTAAGTGTCGATTGCCAAAATCCCATATGAGTGGGACAGTTTTATTCTTTGAGTTTTTTTTTTTTTTTTTGCTAACTTAGACCCAATACTAGTAAAGTATATATAAGATTTTTCATATTCTCCTTATTTATTAATGAGGAACTTTCATATATAGCCACTCAAAAATAGTCTAATTACTCTCTATAGCAATAGTTTGATATTACAATTCGTAGCTACATGTTATAGGGAGGAGAGAGGTGAGCGAGACTGGGAGAGAGAGGAGAGAGGCGAGAGAGAGGGAAAAGAGTGGGAGAAAGGTGAATTGTATATGTACATCGGTTAGATAGTTGTATATTATACATATGTATTTGTATATATGGCAAGCGAGATTGAGAGAGGGAGGAGAGAGGCGAGCGAGATTGGGAGAGGGAGGAGAGAGGCGAGCGAGAGAGGGCAGAGAGTAGGAGAGAGGTGAATTGTATATGTATATCGGTTAGATAATTGTATATTATACATATGCATTTGTATATATGGCAAGCGAAATTGAGAGAGGGAGGAGAGAGGCGAGTGAGATTGGGAGAGGGAGGAGAGAGGCGAGTGAGAGAGGGCAGAGAGTGGGAGAGAAGTGAATTGTATATGTATATCGGTTAGATAATTGTATATTATACATATATATTTGTATATTCTGGCGAATTATACATATACAAATGTGACTAATTATACAAACTCGAAGTCAGCCCACATAATTAATATATAATGTTAGTCGCGAGTGGTAATTATAGCAAACTATAACTATGATGAGTAATTAAATAGTATAAGTTTGCTTAACCGCGTAATTTTCCCTTTATTAATAGCAGTTGACAGGTTCCTATGTCAAAGCTTTTACATACTCCCTGCATCCATTTTTAATTGTCATGTTGCACTTTTCAAAAGTCAATTTGATTAATTTTTAAAGTTAAATTAAATTACATTAATTCAATATTTTAAACAAAAAATTTAGATTTTCAAAAACCGTAAGAAAAGTACTATAAATTCCAACTTTTTGTATATCAATACAATGAAAAAATACATTGTAAAATGATAGTCAAAGTTATTATCGTTTGACTCTAAAAAAGAAAACTATGACAATTAAAAATGGACCTCGTATTTAAGTTGCTTAATTAATGAGGTTCCTCATTTTCACATGTCTAACGGCAATAAAATCAATATACAACTTTAAATAAAATAGTCAATTCTTCTAAAAAAATCAAGAAACTTAAAGAGCAGATAGTAATCTTGTAAGCAAAAGAAAATTTAAAATCGACAATACACCACACTAGACTTTTAGTGTTGGGCTTGTGCATTTTTTTCTTTTAAGAAACAGGCTTTAAATAGAGTAAATTTTAGGAATAGCAAATGTAAGAATCATATTGCGCTCTATAAATTACAATTAATTTGTATAAATTGTGTGTCTGTATTTATGAAAATTGTGTTTGTATATGTATATGTTTTTTTGTGTTACGCTAGAGTGGCGAGCGAGTTTAGGAGAGAGGAGAGAGGCGAGCGAGAGAGGGCAGAGAGTGGAAAGGGAGGTAAATTGTATATTTATATCGGTTAGATAATTGTATATATGTAATTACTATGTATATGTATCAATGATTGTGTTTGTATATCTGCATAAAAATTGAATTTGTATATATTTGGATCGAGTTAAAAATATTTGTATTTGTATATCAAATCTCTTTCGGTTTTATACAAACATGAATTGTACATTGTATTTGTATAATTTGTGTTTGTATAAAGTGAGAGAGAGAAATGCCGAAGAGAACTAAGCAGGGAAAAAATTGTATTAGTATAATTATAAATGTATAGGACAGAGAGATATGTATTTGTATTTGAATATACAATTTCTCGCTTTATACAAACACTGACACAATTTATACATTTGTGTTTGTATAAAAGTGAGAGAGGCGAGAATGACAATGTGTTTGCTACGAATTAGAATTAAATGAAACTGTAGTTATAGCGTTTATTTTAAATTAATAGTTTGCTATAATGCATAATTTCCCCTTTAATAATGCTATAGTGCATGTGGAAAAAGTAGACTAAAACCAATTTAATGATTAAAAGGTATAAAATATTTATTATTAATTATGAAAAATTAATACCATTTATATAGATAAATATATTAATTTATATAATTTATCGATTTGATTCAATTATATTTTATTTTAAAAAAATAAAATCAAAACCAATCAAAATATTGTCATTTTTTAAAATTCAAAACGAAATAAAATCAAATGGTGATTTTTAAAATCAATTTGATTCACTTCGATTTGTTTCAAAAAAATTTTAAATCAAATTGTGAACATATATAGAAAGGAAGTCCAATCTATATATTGTGATTTGTGGGAGTGACAAAAGCATAAAGTAGGGGTGTACATGATCGGATTGGTTTGAATTTTTCAAATATCAAATCAAATTATTTGTGTTAAGTTTTTAAATTTATAAATTAAATCAAACTAATAAAACTTGGGTTTTTTTTGGGGTTTTCAACCTTGGGCTGGTTTGGATTTTTTCAAATATCAAACCAAACAATTTGTGTCGAATTTTTAAATCAAACCAAACTAATAAACCTCGAATTTTTTTTGGGTATTTGGATTTTTTTCGGTAAAGTATTCATACAAACAAATATTGAATATGAGTGATAACACTAAAATATTCAATGAAAATAATAATGAAACCGTATAAATTAAATATTGCAAATTCATAAGTCATAATGAAAATGATCATAATTTAAAAAGTACTAAACCATGTTAAAACAAGTCTAATATAAGTATTAATTACATGATTAAACATTAAAGAAAAATTAAACTTAGGTTATGTATTTTAAATGTCTAAACCAATGTAAAACTAAAGAACAAATATTCAACATTATTGTCATTCTTAGTGTTGAATTAATTTTTTTATTAGCATTAATATTGATTTAATTTTGAATTGAGTTTTGTTAGAGTTACTAATACCTATGGACTATAACTTTTATTTGACCATTCAAAGTTCTAAGTCTCAAAAAACTTGAAAAAATATGTTAAAAGATAAAAATAATGAAAATTTATAAGTAATATTTAGAAATTACATCAAACTAAATATTTTATGTATAAAATAAGTTTTAAAAATTATATACAATTTTAGATTGATTTGGTCTCGGATTGACTTTTTTTTAGTTAAAACTAAACCAATCTAAGTATAGTTAAACAAAATCTCAATACCAAACCAAGTTAAACCAAATCATTACACAATTTTTTTTTTTAATTTGATTCAATTTACGATTTGATTCGATTTTCAATTAGCCATTCAAAAAGGATTTTCCCAAATTCTAATTAATACAAGAACATGCACTTCAATTGTACGTCTCTCTCAATTAAATAATATTTTCAAATGCATGCATGTTCAGTGTATTCTTACATATACAAATCATACATAATTATTAACCAAAATAAAAAACAAAAAATTCATACATAATTATGGTCTACATAGCTGACGTGCGTGCTTGACACCTTTATATGACCAAAATGTCTATTTATCCAAAATACTTTTCTTATTTGACCAAATTTAGATAGAGGTACCCAATAAATAATAATTGTGGTGGTAGGAGATATTATATATCTCGTTAAATTAATTAAGATAATAAATAAATTGACTCGAATACATAATTATTAAAAATAAAAAAAAGCCTACTTCTCCGCTTCTCCGTTTCCTCACATCTATTTTAAATATATATAAATAACATCTCAATTCTCAATAATGCTTTCTTGGGTAGTTTTGCACTAGGGCCTAGGGGTGTTCACTTTATTTGTAAGTTTTCTCAAGAATATACTTTCTCTCCCCCCAATTTAATAGTTCATTTTTTTTAGTTCGTTAAAAAAAAATAAAAAAAAAATATTTTGTAACAATTTAATTTTAAAATATTTATTTTATTTTTATTGAAATTATTTACGATCAGAAGCGGAGCTAAGTGGGAATTTGTAGGTTCAGACGAACCCACTAACTTTTCTTTAGATCTTATATTTGTATTAGAAAATTTAATAAATACATATGTATATTTACTTGTGAACCCTAGGGTTGTTCATGGTTATGGTTAACAAACCAAATCGAACCTCAATCCGAACCAAGCGGATATTTAGTTTGGTTTGGTCAGGTTTGATTTTAAATTTTGAAAATCGATACTATTTGGTTTGGTTTTGATTTTACTAAAAAACAACCACAAAAATAACCAAATCGAACTGATAAATTAGATATGTAAAATTTATAATTATTTATATATTATTCATAAAAAAAATATAGTTATTTTGTTAAATTATAATTAACTTAAATATTTAATTTTACCATTTTCTCAAGCCGAACACTTAAATTTTAGCCAAACTATTACAATCCTAAGTCTAAGTCCATCAAAGTCCATCACTTTAGTCTTTAACTGCCTACCTCACATAACGTTAGTCACATTTTCTCTTAATTGAATCACTTTATTCAAGTAATAATTAGTATTGTTTAATTGCTTATAATTGAACCAACCATAGCTTTTCATGTGGATTGTTCATGTACTATGTGTTTGTGTTTATCGAGATACGTATGTCTTAAAAAAAATTATTACTTTCAAACCGAAAAAATAAAAAAAACTAAACTGAACAGAACCAAACCGATGGTTATTTTTTCCGTTTGGTTTGCTTTTAGAAATTTTGAAAACCGACTAGATTGGTTTGGTTTTTGTTTTAACCAATAACTGATCCAAATCGAACCACAAACACCCCTAGTGAACCCTCTAACAAAATTGATTGATAGTCCAGTGATAAGAGAGGACGGTGAAAATGTTTTTCACACTAGTGTTGTGGGTTCGAACCCCATTATCAACAAGAAAATCTCTTTTTTTTAAAGAAAGAAAAATTTATATATAATTTTAAACTACAAATTTTAAAAGTTTTTCTTCCTTTCTTGTACTCTATAACAAATTAAACTAACTCATATAAATTAGAACGAAGAAAATACTAAATTATTTTTTTATGACAAAACACTAATTTAATGTGATAAGATTAGTCAAATATTTTGTTTGGCGTTGTGGCATGTGGGGGCGGCGAGCTTCACATTTGGCGTGTCGGCAATTACCATATGTTCACAAAATATCTTTTTTTTTTCCCTTAGAGAGTTTGTCGTCTCCAATTTCAATCGTATTTATAACGTGGACACCTCCCCTACAAATATTATATTCATTTCTAAAATATTACTCTCCGTTCACTTTTATTTATTCATTATACTTCCTCTCTAACTCAATATAAATGAGTGTGGAGTGTGTCATGCAAAGAATGATATTACATAAAGAATAATCTTGGGAAAAAAAGTAGGTAATTCTGGAAAAAATATTAAATGTTCTTAAGCTTTGAAAAATTATTTATTTTGTACTTGAAGAAAAAAAGAGTTAACAATTCATTTACTATATCGGATGTGAGAGAATATATATTTATTACTAGTCCAGTTTGAAAATTCAGCCAAAATTTATCACTTAATTTCTAATTTAACTTTATGATTAACTATAACAATTTTTAATACATTTCTCAAAATGTGAAATTTATTATAATCAAAGGATGATAAAATTATTATTTTATTTATTTATCGCAACTTATAACCAGATGTGATAAATCAATAATGGACAGATAAAAATAAAGAGAAGAAGTAATTAAATAACTAATAAGTAGCTATTTGATATTTTACATAAGACTTCACTTACCTATATAGGAGTAAATTTGGAAGACTACAATTAATATGTTCTTGAATATGTACATATTTCAATTTTCATTGTTGTTTTGAGGAAGTTAATTCTCCGTTCTGTTGGTTGGTTTATATAGAAGAGGAAAAAATAAAGAAAATTTTACAAAATCATTTTCTTAGTAATTTACTATAATATCATATCCCTCCCCCCCCCCCCCTCCCTCCCCCCAGACAATTAGAATCTTTTTCTCTATTTTTCCTTTTGGAAATATACTTTTTTGTGGGGTTAGGATGAGTTAAATAATTAATGGAACAAAACAATTATTAAAGCAATAACTCCTCAACTCTTCTCCAACATAAACATGTTGATGAAATAATTCAACATTACACAATGAATCCCAACAACATGTGCCCTGTCTAGATAAGAATTTTACATGAATATTAAGGTATTGAATGGGGATTTCTGAAACTTGGCAACTTTTACGCGAATTTTGTAATTATATTGAAAAATCCAGTAAATATATAAGAAACAAAGTATGTTGTTAGTCTAGTGACAAAACATAATGAGAGGTATACTTGGACATTCTGAAAACAAGTAGTTCAATATTCATAAATCTTTTAGAAACTCAAACAAATTTGGATCAACTAATGACTAGAATTCATTCAACTTTACACATTTAGGAAGCACTAGCTAATTTTAAGCTCCATTGAGTTGTTTAGATTCTTGCAACTTTTGGAACATCAACAGGGAACTGGTGAATTTCATCCATCCAGGGATTCTTCTCCCTGGCTGGATTTATACTTCTCAAAGCCTTCCAAACAGCACTGTTACACTTAAATCCTGAACCAAATGCTATCTGCCACGTTCGGTCTCCCTTCCTGATCCTACCTTTGGCTTCCGAATAGGCCAATTCGTACCAAAGGGAGCTGCTTGAAGTGTTGCCAAATCGATGAAGTGTCATTCGTGAAGGCTCCATATGCCAATCAGAAAGCTGAAGGTTTTTCTCTAGTTCATCCAGTACAGCTCTTCCACCAGCATGAATGCAGAAATGCTCAAATGCTAACTTAAAATCAGGGATATAAGGCCTTATCTTCGCCTTCAATAGCTTCCTTCCCACCAATGTGGCGAAAAAAAGGAATTGCTCAGACATAGGAAGCACAAGAGGACCTAATGTTGTGATGTTTGTCTTCAGAGCATCGCCAGCTACTGCCATCAGTTCCTTTGACAGAGAGACGCCAACTTTTCCATCAGAATCTTCCAATTGGTAAACACATGTGAAGCACTTATCATCAGCACCTTTGTGAGTTCTAACAGTATGGACCAGCTGGTATTTTGATCGTTTCTTATCAGATCGTTTATTTGAGAGCAACACAGCAGCACCACCCATCCGAAATAAACAATTCGGAAGGAGCATGGATTTCTCATTACCAAAATACCAATTCAAAGTGATGTTTTCCATACTAAGCACTAAGGCATAAGTGTTGGGATGGACTTGAAGAAGATCTTTCGCAAGATCAATCGAGATCAAACCAGCACTACAACCCATTCCCCCAAGATTGTAGCTAATAACATTCCCCCTAAGTTTATAATGGTTAACAATCATTGCGGACAAAGAAGGGGTCGGGTTAAACAAGCTACAATTCACTACTAAAATCCCAATATCCTTAGGCTTAACAGAGGTTTTAGCAAGAAGCTCATCAATAGCTCCAAACATGACAGCCTCAGCTTCCTTTCTTGCTTCCGCCATACAAGGATTTGGCGGTACATTAGTCACAGCCTCAGGGAGGTAAGTTGAATCACCAAGACCAGACCTCTCAACAATCTTCCTTTGAAACTCAAGATTTCCATCTGAAAATGTTCCAACAGACTTAGACATCTCCAAGAAATTCCCCTTTGTACACTTCCTAGCATCTTCGGGTTTATAACACGAGAAATTAACAAGGTAGACCGGGCTAGGACGGGTAATGAAATAGACAGTAGACAAAAAGACCAAAAGGGTGGAACAAATAACAACAGATATGAGATTGAACCTAAGCTGATCCCAAAGAACATACAAGTCATTTGGTGAGAATGTTGAGAGTTGAGCAGCAATGATAACAACTAGAGGTGACAAAAACAGGTACATTCCATGGGTAATAAGGTAATGATAACCAAGTTTAACATACTTAAGTTTCACAGATTGTTTGAAATCAGGAAGGTTTCTTGAATTTGAAGATGGCTTAGATTCATTCATTTTGATAAAATTCTAAGAAACCCAAAATCAAACAGTTGAAGGGCAATTTAATCCTATAATCAAGATTGACTATACTACTATTTAAGGGCAATGTTTACCTACAAAGTTTGACTTTCCCCAAAATTTGTGTTTTGTAGGAGTAGTCAAGATTGAATTTTTACAACATTTTAAGGGTAGTTTAACAACAAAGGGGGCAACAATAGTCAAGAACAACCTCACCAGAAACTCAGCCCAAAATCAAACAACCTCCTGCAGAAAAAGAACAACAAACTTCAATCAATCTTACAACAACAGTGACATATATGTATACACAAACTATATTATTATCGTGCGGAGGTAGAAATGTTGTTTTCGATAAACTAAAAATTAAAGACAAGAGTATAAGAAACCTTTAAAACACAAGTTAAGAGAGAGGGAAGTGAGGGGATGGTTTTCAAATTGGTACAGTGATAATCACAATATTTATAAGCCAGAGAGTGAAAATTAGGATTGAATTTTAAAAAGAGTTGATGGTCAAAAAAGAACATATGAACAACATTGAATTGTTGGACTTTTTTTTATAGTTCGACAGAAATAAAAATTTTAATATTCAAAAAAATTATTACACTTCATATTTTCTAAGAAAATAGTTTTAAAATAATCAAGAGAATTTTAGTGATCAGAATATTTATAAGCTAAGAAAGTAGAAATTGGGATTGAATTTTAAAAAGATTTAACAATAAAATAAGGTGTGTTTTGGTACATAGAAATGTGTAGACTTGTAGCCTTTCTACATAGAGCTGTGGGTCCTTGTTTTGGGCCAGTTTTTCAGTGCCATGAAAATCATGGTGAGAGAACATGTTGGACGGGTATCTTTCTTCCAACTGTATTTTAACTTAGGGGTGGATAAAATCGAATTAAATTGTAAATCAAGTTAAATCCTAAAAAAAACTTGACTAGTGGTTGGTTTGACTTAGTTTGGTATTGAAAAAAAAATTCTTATTATATTTGGGTTGGATTGGTTTTAACTAAAAAAAATCAACCCGAGAGCAAATCAATCCAACATTATATATATAATTTTAAAATTTTATTTTATACAATAAAAATATTTACTTTGATATAATTTTTAAATATTTCTTATACTTTTTCATACTTTTTATCTTTTAATATATTATTACAAGTTTGAAACTTAGAATTCTGAATGGTTCAATAAAGATTATAGTTCACAGATGTTGATAATTATAATAAATCTTAAATAAAAATCAAATTAATACTAATGCAAAAAGAAAATCAATTCAACACTAAGAATGACAATAATATTGAATATTTGTTCTTTGATTTTACATTGGTTTAGACAATTCAAATACATAATTTAATTTTAATTTCCTTTAATATTTAGTCATGTAACTAATACTTATTTAACTTATTTTAGCATGATTTAGTACTTTTAAATTATGATAATTTTCATTATGACTTGTTAATTTGCAATATTTGTTTTACGCGATTTCATTATTATTA
>JAJOOF010011066.1:0-17226 GCA_029582545.1 Solanum lignicaule
CGCTTGCTATTGTTTTTTTTTAATGAAATGTTTTCTTGGTAAAGAAAGTTTTTAATTCCTTATGGTTTTAGTGTCTATGCGATGAATGAATGCTAAGAGGCTTGTATTAGACCTCTTCGAGGTCGAGTACGCCGGTTACGACTAGGGGGTGATCCCGGGTCGTGACACAAACCATAATGTGAGGGGTTGTTACAAGGTAAGCTACAATATTCCATGTTTTTTCATGTTTTTCCATTTTTTTATTGTAAGCTAATTAACCTAAATACAAAAAAAATTATAACAAAATTGTACTGAAAATAATGCACATTCTAAGAAAGGCAAAAGGTTAATGTCTGATTGAGGCTGGTACACAAGAGTCTACTTTCCGACCACAAGCTGCAACACAAGAGTTTGAACCATATGGTCCTGATGTTGAAGATAAAGAAGACTAATGGTGATTTGTGAATCAGAGTTAAGGGCTGAGAAGTTGAAGACAAAAGTTGTTCCAACTAGTGCAAGAAAAATTCAATTTTATGGAGATCACACTGGTGCCTCAGTGCCAACTAATTGGCCTTATTCTCCGGTCAAAACAACATGGAAGGGCAAATAAGCTATCCCTATTGGACATGCGCAGATGCAGGCAAAAAAGAAAAGAATCAAGATGATGGGGTTTAGGGGAGAGGACAACCTGTTCTAGATGATGATTCATCGTAATTTATTTTCTATGTTAATTTTTGTGTTAATGCTCATGGTTAATCACAGTTTGTTGACAAATAATATTGCTGATGAGTATTAAGTTAGGTGAAACTTTCATATGCCTTCATAGAATGGCATTACAGACGCCTTCTTTTGGTTGCGTTTATCTTAGTTGTCATTGTGAATTTAAGACGCCTTCTTTTGGTTGTGGTATCTTATTTGTCATTGTGAATTTATGACACCATTGCAGTATTATTGATGAAAATAGTCAGTAGTTTATCTTCAAGAAATCTGGTGGCTTGAGTTACAATTTTTTGCCTATTCTTTTCACTTTGATTTGGTCTTGAGTTTCAATTTTGTGCCTATTCTTCACTTTGATTTGATAAGGTGACAATGTAGTATGTACTCAAAGCAGAGGAGAATATGATCATGGCCCAATGGATGACTTTAATCCATCTAGGCACTCTCACAGTTTGAGGAATGTACACAAATATGGAAGCCAAATAATTTATTGGTGCTGAAACAAAATGTGTTGGAAGTGGAATTGGATATAAAGGATTCAATCAGTTGATCACAACAAACTTAACAGATCATATAAACCAAAACGTCTACTAGAATTCAAGTCATGAACTACTCGAATTCAAAAGTCATCAACCACATCACACATGTTTAACGTTTTCTAAGTTAAAGATTACAAAATGATAGAACTTCATATTTCCCTTCCTATTTCATCACCCAAAATGTGATGAATGCTGCAAAACAACACCACAACATAGCTATCACAATCCACATTTTATAAACTTTTTTCTTAGACTTATCGACAACAACATCTTCATTATCGACAACAACCTGCTCACTTTTGAGAATAATAATTTCATCTAGACGTTCACAATTTTCTTCAATTTCAGATGCCAAATACTTTTCAAGATCAGCTATCCTCGTCTCCAAACCTTTCTTTTCACGATGAAGATTATTGTTTTCCTTCTTTAAATTGTGGATGAGATTTGCAACTCTAGGATGGAGTGGTTCATCAACCCATTTCCAATAATCACATTATAACCCTGCAGAATTATGAACTTGAAATCAATACTCGCCAAAATTATGAAAATTAATGAAATTGTATGATAAATTTACATTAGGCTTAGAACACTTATAAAAGTGTCTACCAGCATTAGTTGGAGTGAAAGCCGTGAAAATCCTCGTTGCAATACGACATTAACAGTTCACCGTCGACAGACTTGAAACACTCGAGTCCTGACTCATTTTTTTAAAACTTGAATGGTGGAAGATGACTAGAACACTCTTTTATTGTCGTGCGAGCTTCTCAAAATGAAATCGATGGGGGTAATGAGGGCTCTCAAGAACTCTAGCTTTGAAATAAAATCGTGCAATTTTGATGAAGAAGGGATATGATACGGGTCGGATAGGTTATTTAAAAGAGGGGTTGATTTATGGGTCGGATTAGGGGCATAATTGACCCCTTTGTTATGGGTCGGATAGGTGTTTTAAAGGAGCTCTAAATAGTTAGGGCCATAATTGATCCCTTTCCCTTTTAATATAAATGTCATGTGGTAATGTAAAAATGACGTGGCAATTCCATTTGGCATTTAAAGAAATATTAAGTGAGCTGGATATTTCTAGCAGACCAACTAACACCCACAAGGGCATATCTATGCGAAAAGTTGGACGGCGAGGGCACGAGAGAGCCATACTTTAAATGGGGGTATATCTAGACGTTTTCGAATAGTTTAGAGGCATATTGACCCTTTTCCCTTAATAGGTCATGATCGACCTAACTCTTTATATGTTAAGAGCTATAGTCATTTCAAATTGGCACTTATATGATCTCATGGAAAAACTTAATATGTAAGAAAGTTTTGAACTCAACTTAGTGTTAGAGGTATCTTATGACCCTAAACCACATCTGATATCAACACATGGGAATAAACCTTAACACATGCATATAAATTAGAAATCGTCAGGTTCAAGCCTACACACATATAGAGAAGGGTTCAAATCTTTGCTTAGAAGTTTTGGGGTGTTACAAAATGTACCCATGATTATATTTTCGGTTAAAAATATATCTTTTTGATCTAAATATACCAATTTCGACATATTTTGGTATAAATTTATCTTTAGTTTTGTCAGAGAAAAACATGTCAAACTCATAATCAAATGATCTACCTTTAGTTTTCAATGCACAATTTATTTTTTTTCTTGAAAATCACATGTTTCACCTTATCTGACTATTTTTTTTCTCTTTCAAAACTCAAAGCTTCAAAAATATAGAGATCTTCAATAAAAATGACAACATTTTAGCTCCTCATTATTAGATTTTGAGTTGAATTCCGAACTTTCAATTCTACAACCTAATTTTTGTATTGTTGATTCTTTCTAATATCTGAACTAAATCTCTTTAAATATAGTACCTATCGAACAAAAATATAAAAAATAAAATTCATGACAATTATCAAAATTTACTCGAAAAATCAAATGAAAAATGAGTAACATTTCAGATCATAAACCTTAACAAAACAAGGAATTCAAAACTAAAAATCCCTCAGAAGAAAGTCTCAATTCTTTTTAAAACGTAACTAAATATCAAATACAAAATTTTATAATATTTAAAAGTATTATTTCAGAGTAAACTCATACATCATAAGCTTAACATTTCAAATTTACAAAGTTTTTCGTCTTGTTAGCAGTTTATTTTGAAGAAAAGTTGAAGTTATATAGATTTAGATCTTCACACAATCAACAAATCAAAGATATTTTCGTTCACCAAATTTTTGAGAAAATTTGAAGTTGCAGAGATTTGGTTTAGAAGCTTTGGATATTGAAAAGAGAAAAAGATGAAAAGAAAAGAAAATTGATCGGATAAAATTAAATGGATGAATTTCTAAAAAAAAATGAGTATTTAAAATTGGGGAAAGTTATTTGATTTTGAGTTTGACACTTGTCCCTTTGTCAAAATTAAAGATTGTGCTGAAGTATAATGAGAAGGGTATATTTGAAATAATAGTATAACATAAGGGGTATATTTGGATCGAAAGTATAACAAGGGATATATTTAGACTATTTTGTCAGTATAAGGGTATATCAACAATTTTTTGTCTAATATATTATACTAGTCAAGTTCTTCATGATAGTGTAAAAAAAAAAAAACATAAAATATTGTTGTGACTCTTTATATGTCACCCATTTCTAAAGAATTCAAATATTAGATTTAATAGTGTGTATTTATATAAATCTATGCGAAAAAGGATCAATGTATTATAATTGAAATGACACAATCATTTATTAAAAATTCAAGATTGTATGCGACATGATTCATATCACATTTTAACCAAATAAGAAATGTGACATTTTAAAACTTAATTTTATAACTCAATTAGAATTACCTCCAATTACAATCCAACATCTTCAGTAATATTAATATAAAAAAGACCAATTAACTAATTTAATTTGGTGACTCAATTAAATTCCAAGCACATAGATCATTAGTATAGAACACAAACTCAGAACCAACATAATACAAATTAATATAGTATTAAAGGTAGTATCATTTCCATTTCTATTTTTTCAATTTTTTTCTATAAAATAACATATTAGAATAATTATATATAAAATATGTCAATGTTGAATTTTAAGAGGTAACAATGTAATCTTAGTTAATCTCACCCTTTCTTGTCTCTATCATTTTTTTTAGATAACGAGAGATAAAGACTTGCTACAATATGTCAACAATCATGAACCATATTGTTTTAGCGTTGAGGGCAGGATACAATTAAATTTAGAAAGAATTCTGTAGAACAATAGAGTTTTAGAATTTTTAGATTTTTGATGTTTCTACGACGCTAATTGAAGAATCACATAATATAGTGTTTGCAATTCAGTTTGGGCAATGACTCGATTTCTATTAATTTTCTTCTTTTGAGGTCTCGTTCGTTTTTTAGAATATTAAAGGGTCGTTTGATCATAGGTTTGTCATCTAATTTCAGGTATTCCTACAAAAATTAAAGTTTAATTTTAAATATCAATTTTAAACAAATAATATGATTTAAATTGTGATTTAAAAAAAAAAAAAAACTTGATCATTTTATATTTGTAAAAGAATAATCATTATTTATAAATTTATATTCGACGTGGATAAATTATTTGTACATTATAGAATTCTATTTAAGAATATTTGATTACTATTATTGTTGATTTTTTAGACCAATAACTCCTTACAGAATTTGCATATTTGAAAATTTTGTAATAGCATATAATCATAAATATTTAATCAATAGGCAAGCCGAGCGTGATATGAACCTTAACATTCATTTCATCTACAAATAGATTATCAAGTCGAGCACATCATTCAAATACTCGAAGACATGCTGAGAGCATACATTGTGAATTTTAAAGGTAATTAGGATGATCATTTATTTCTGATAAAGTTTGTCTATAAAAATAGTCATCACTCCAATATTAATACAACACCATTTAAAGTTCTTTATGAATGACGATGTAGATTGCTTATCAATTGTTTGAAGTAGTCGACACTGAGATCTTGAGACTAATCTTATCCATCCAGAGGTTGAGAAAATGAAAAAGACTACTTAAGAACAACATAAATTTTACATTTTTACATTATGTGGTGTAAAGATTTAGTGTTTACCCTCCAAGTGATAATGTTGAACTTGTAAGCGAGGTGTTATGGATAAGAGGACTAAATTGGTCAGATGTGACAAAATAATAAACTTAAAGTACAGACCATTAATAATTAAGAAGTTGGAATATAAAGATCAATATAAGTTGGGTTGTCTTGAGCCGGATGATTTGTGTGGATAAATTGTATCTAACGTAAATTAATTGAGCAAAATCAAAATGATAGTAAGATTCTTTGATTAGAGAATGATTCTTGTGTCTCTTGTTCTACAAGGTGATGATCACATTTATATATTTATACAAGGGGTGATTTTCTTAAAGCTAACAATTGCACATTTATCCTTCAATAAAGTATGACAAAATGACTAATTAAATGATATTAATAAAGCAAGATTTACCACCTGATATTATTAATGGATCGATTTTACAACGCCTAGCGAAGATTTATTGACTCTTACTTTAAATACCTCACTCATCTTGTGTGACTTTTTTTTATGTAACTATTACTTGATGTGTCTCTAAGTTTTGACCACCTTAACGAGCTATCATTGAATTTGTTTCAGTTGTTCATTGAGTTGTACATATGTAACTCGTCCATGTGCTCAAAATATTTTTACCCCATACAAATAGTCTTAACATTTTTGAAACTAAATATTTTTTGTCTGAAAAACATATTGATTACTTTTATTTTTTTACAGGGTATTAAATTTATGATTTTAGTCTAAATTAAATCTTTTAATATAAGGAAACAAAGCGACTCTTGTATTTAATGCCTAACACCTGGTATTAATCCAAGTTTTTTCTAGATGTCACATCCTTATATGATTGATTTTTGAAGATGGTTTAGATTTTTGTTCATTTTTTATTCTTTTTTGAAGTCTCGTTTTTTTTTTTCGAGGCAATTTTTCACCTCTCAATTATTTTTTGAGTATCATTTTTCTTGAAAAAAAATCACGGTATTTCTTTAAATACCTTATAACATTGACTTTATTTCTCATCACACTTGTCTTCAATAATTTTTTTATTCTTATGTTCTTCAGAGAGAAGAAATTAAGGGGCTATTCTTTGATGGAACTCAAGTGTATTACTGTGTCTTACATTCTTGAGGCACAAGTAGGCTCAATTCCTTAATCTGCAACTTTTTCATGGTTGTTCGGTCTACCCCTCTTTGGGGATACCTTTGATGTACGCCAATAAAGAGGTGTGCTACGCATATATTTTTCAAGATTTGTCTGAGGTTTTGCATGACATGCACGTTTTTAATATTTATGTCATTATATTAAGTCTAATGTTTTTTGATGCACCTTTTTGTGATTCAGCAGCAAAGAGGACATTCCTCGTCAACTTTTTTCAGAGTGAACATGCTGAAGTAGAAAGATCCATAGATCAATGTTGTATTTGAAAGTTGACAAAAGATTCTTTGAGGCTACGTTTCATATTTCAAGAGTGTTTTTATGTGTTTCCTTTTGAAGGAGATGTAATAATTAGAGTTTGTTCTAACAATTGAGAGACATTTTTTGTTAATTAATTATACTTTTATTCTTTGTAAGGGATGTTGGTTTTATAGTTGAATTCAATCGGTCTCTTAGACTGATTACATATTCATAACTAGGAATTTACATGCCTACATATTCATATAAATGTTCACATTTTTCGATTTATGATCTTCGATAAAATTATAATTATTTATATATTTTAAATCATGTTATTTTATAGAGTATCGAACCACTTGTCTCTTTGGTATTTTTTAATTCTTCAGCCAAACTTTTTTTTATAAATAATTATTTATTTAAACTTTAATTATCTAACTATGTGATTTGAAACTTTATAATTATGAAGAATTACCAACAAGATATATTTAACATGTCCTTATATTATATTAATTAATTATGAATTAAAAAAGATGTGATATAAATTATATTTTTTAAATAAAAAAATATTTATCTATCTGGAGTTTGGCCAGGCTTAGCACGAGTCTGATGAAACTAATCATATATATAATGGGAGAATATTAACTAAATTTTTTTCGGTGAAAATTGAATTCTTAGTATAACAAATAAAATAGGAAAATTATCGAACCCAACATTTTTACTTCATTGCTCTTTATAGTGGTAATTTTTAAATAACTACAAAATATAGTGAAATTGTGCAATTTTATAGCATAAATATATATGGAGTTCGCCATCATTTCAGCTAGTCACTGAAAAATTGACATTGTTTCACTGGAGATTAAATACTGTTAAAGGATTTCATAAAAATCTTTCTCAAAATTCACAACGACTTAAGAAGATATCAATGTGTCAATTATTCACAAAGTCATGATTTTCTTTATTTGTCGATTTTCTGGTGGAGTTCTTCATTTACTACTCTCTATGTACAATCATATGTCATATATATGAAAATTGTATGTTGTATGTGTATGACTGTATATATATAAGAACGAATACTTGACACATATGTCATATATATAACTGTTACAACATACACTACTTCATATACTCTTTACAAAGAATTGATCTTCCATACACTTAATTAATATTGTGTGCATATTGTCAAAAAACACAAATATTGTATTCAGTTTGATACACGTACAATTGATGTCTTCAGATACATACACATCTCCAACTTCTACTTTGAAAACACATACATACATATATAATTGACCATGTATACATCTAGTTTCCTCTTTTAAAATATATGAATCAATAGTTTATTCAAACGATTAAGTTAGAATCAGATTTTATATGCACACAAATACAATATTTTTTTTATTACTTTTAAAAGGACAATACTGTTATATTTTGAATTTTTAAAAACAAATCCCAATATATTTTATAAAAATAAGCACTAATAGTGTTATTTTAAGAAAATATCCCAATAAAAAAAATCCACTATAACACAAAACATTGAGTTTGTGAGCCAGCGACATATAGTCTTTTTAGTTGAGACCATTGTTTTCACCATAAATTATTTGATACAGAACGAAATAAGTAACGATATTTCATTAAATTATTTTATCTCATTTATCAAATAAGATACTCCCTTCGTTTCATATTAGATGAACACTTTCTATTTTATACAGTTAATAAAAAAATATTTATAAATTGACCAACTTTACTATTTTGCCTTTTATTTATATTATAATTAGCCTCTTGAAAAAATAAATTTTAGATCATCAACATTTATTGAAACTTCCAAAGTCATATTAATTGTAGAGGTAAATTGAGAAAAAATTAATTAATTATATCCTAGTTTAGTAAATCATAAATTAATATGAGCCAAATACTTTTAGTAAGATGTCATCTAATATGAGACGGAGATAGTAATAATTTTATCATTTTAGTACAAATACCAGAATAAAATAATCACAGATTTTTCTATTTACATCACATATTTTTAAATTTTATCACAAAATTATTATACCAAACTGGGTGTCAAACAAAGTTTGGTGATATTTTTGCACATAAAAAATAGTAATAAAAGGATATATTTTACATTTTTTTTATTTACACTATATATAAGTGGGAAAAAGGGAAACTGAAGCAGCCGCTGTGGGCGTTACTTTTCTGAGTTCTTGAAATTGTCGCCTATCATAGCAATGAATATACACTCATCTTCACTTGTACATAAATTCAAACATGGGTTTAATTCCCATTGGGTTACTGCTCATGGGGTTCAAGTTTCAGTTGCTGCTACTTTATTAAGTATTGCTGGTGGTTTGATATTTGCTATAAAAGATGGTGGAAAAATCAGAGACATCATGGTATCAGAAAAAAGTAGTTCAAAAAAAAATTATTTGACAGTACCTGGATTGCAAAATCTTGGTAACAATTGCTTTTTGAATGTTGTTTTACAGGTAAAGATTTCATCTTTTCTTGAATTTTGTTGATGAAAGTTGGTTTTTTTTAATCAGATGGTAGAGGTTTAGCAAATTTGGTGTGGGGTTTGTTTGATTTAGCATTTCTTGATTTCTGTAAATTGATTGGTTTTTGATGATTTTTGTTTATATATATATGTTGATGATTTTGGATTAGGCTTTAGCTAGCTGTAAGAGCTTTGGCAAATTTCTTGAGCAAGTTGTGGAGGAATGTGAGGGTTCATCAATGGAAGGAAGTAGAGACTTGCCGGTTATTGCTGCTTTGGCTTCGCTTGTTGAAGGTGAGTTTGAAATCCGATATAGTAGAATTTGGTCCATTGAGGGAACTTGTAGGAATGAATGTTGGCAGGTATACGCAAGCTGGTTTGGACACCATCGTTTTGAGAAAAGAATGAATAAATACCTATTTAAGTTCTAGTCGAATGCAAATGTGGATACTATGAAGAGCTTGTGCTGGTAGAACTGATAGCTAGGTAGAGTTTATGGAATAGAGCATGAGCTTTAAGATAATTTAATTGCGACAACAACAACAACATAACCATTGTAATCCCAATTGTGGGGTCTAGGTAGGGTGGTGTGTACGTAGTCTTATCCCTACCTTGAGAAGGTAGAAAATTGTTTTTGATAGACCATCGGCTAAAAAAGAAGCATTTTAAAATATAAGTATGTGAAGCAAATACAACAATGACAAAGCCATGTTGAAAACAATAAAGAAGAGAATAGACGCGATGACAAAATAATAAGATAACTAAAACAAAGGAAACAACATGCTAAAATTGAAGATTAAGATAGTTGGGAGTAATCATAACAATACGGAAAAGGAAACTAGACAATGCTCGACCTATTAACTTTTTACCCTAATCCTCGACCTACATATCTTCCTATCTAGGGTCTTGTCCTCAATAAGCTGCAGCTGAGTCATGTCCTGTCTAATCACCTCTCCCTAAGACTTCTTCGACCTACCTTTACCTTTCCTTATACCCTCAATTGCCAACCTCTCATACCTCCTCAATAGGGAATGCGTGCATTTTCTCTTTACATGCCCTAACCATCTCAGTTCATCTCCCTCATCTTGTCCACTAAATAGGTCACTCCCATCTTGTCTCGAATAACTTCGTTCCTAATCTCTCTTAGTATGACCACACAATCATCTCAACATCCTTATTTCCGCTACTCTAATCTTCTAGACTTGCGAGTTCTTAACCAACCAACACTCCGCCTCATACAACATAGCAAGTCTGACCTTTTATAAAACTTACCTTTAAGACTTGGTGACACATTCTTTTGTATCGGATGTGAGCTTTCATTTCATCCACCTCGCTCCAGTACAATGTGTAACATCTTTATCAATCTTCTCATTTTCTTAGATTATTGACACAAATACATGAAACTTCCTTACTGGGGAGTGATTTGTGTTTCAATCCTTACTTCCACATCTATCACGTGAGCTACGTCACTGAACTTGCACTCTAAGTATTCTGTATTAAACCTGCTCAACCTGAACCCTTTAGACTCCAAGGTTTGTCTCTAAATCTCCAACCTATCATTAACTCCACCGCATGTCTCGTCAATCAAAACTATGTCATGTGCAAATAACATATACCATGACATTTCTCCTTGGATATGTCGTGTCAGTTCATCCATCTCCAAGACATATAGGAATGGGCTAAGAGCCACTCCATTTTAGTGAATTATGGATTGATGAAGCACAACTGAATATTCACATAATGGTTATACGTTGAAGGTGCGGCAAACTTTACAAAGACGAGAATGAATGCTTGTGGTTATATGAAGACCAAAAAGCTACAAATTGGAACATGTAAGCTGTACTGTTTATCTCATTCTAGCATTGTATGTTTGATTTTGATCAGGAAAACAAGAGTTTATGTCATTGAATTTGGTGTTAACTCTACAGATAATCTTCTTATTCTGAAATAGTTATTATGATGAAGAGTGTTGTTGTCCTTGAGGGAATGTAGGTGGTATCTATAGATAACTAGATGTGGACACATGCATTGTTAGAGTTTCTAGAGAAGGATCGAGTCACAAGACGATGGACAGAAAAATCTAAATCAATTGTCTTCGACTTTTCCTAGCCTTTGTTTGAATTCCTAGATTGACCTATTTTGTATACAACTTCAGCTCATTAAAGGGAAGCTGAAACTTTAGAGTTCAATGGAAGAGAAAACTCCGATGTCTTGTTTTGGTTAAATACGACTTGCTGGTTTTATTCCTCAAATCCCCTTTTAAATAGGGAGTCTTATTACAACAATAGGAAGTCTAATTCTTGTGAAACTAGAAACATAAATCCTATTCTAGAATAATAAAGATAGAGAAACCTAGCCCCCAATGCCTAGCTCAAGTGGCAAAAGGTGGAGGATTTGTGGCCTAGGTCGCAGGTTCAAGCCCCACACCATGCAAAGCGAAGCCCGGTATTTAAGTGGAGAAGGGTAGAGGGGCGGGCCCATTATCCACCGAGTTTAGAAGGCTGTGATTGGTCCAAAGGATGGGTCACAGATGGATTTCTCGGTTATCAAAAAAAAAAAAAAAGATAGAGAAACCTAATCCATATGAAGATAGGAAACATAAATCCTATTCTATAGTAGTAAAGAAAGCTACAAAAAATATAATTAAATACTTAATTTAATTGGCTTTCCTTCATGTGTACGTCTGGTCTGCAAACGCATCCACAACATGCATACTTAATGTGTGGCAAAAATAACATTTTTACTTAACTGTATACATATTCTAAAGTATTTGAGTTTAAACCCAAATTTATAGCGTACAGAAAAGAACAAACAACGCCATTTATGGCTGTAAATATTTATATGTTAAATCATATATGTTGTCTTTTCATTTAAAAAATTATAATCATAATACACTATAAAGAAAGAATTAATTAGTGGCAATTTTAAAAATCAGTCTTTCAAAGAAACCAACCCCCCTCCCTTCCATAGCTCACGAATCTTTGCTAGCTCCACAGATGGAGATGGTGGCCTTCATTATTCGTAAAGTTTGAAGGTGATGGGAGTTGAATCTAGCCATTATTCTGATTCCAACATCCATTAACTCTACATATTTCTTCATCTTCAGTTTCATTTAGTTTATGCAAACTTTTCTTTTAGGGAAAAATTAAAAATTAAAAAATAGAAAAAAAGAAGAAAGAAAGATTTAAAAGAACATGCTAAGCCTAAAAGCATCCTTGAGGAAAATGGAAACCATTTCTTGCCTTTATTTAGTTGTTTCTTGATCAATGTTCTTCAGATTTCCCTTTTCACATATTTATTAATTGGATTAGCCTATATTTACTTAGTTAATGGGTCTTCAAATTTTACCGTTTCTTACTCTTGATAAATAATATAATTGCCTTAATTATGTTGTTAAATCTTTCTATCGTATTCTTAACTTCAACAACTAATTAAGACTTTCTATACGTATTCTTAACTTCAACAACTTATTAAGACTTTCTGCACGTATTCTTAACTTCAACAACTAATTATTGTTATGTATAGTAAGAAAGTAATAACACTCTTGATAAATCATAATTGCCTTAATTATCTTGTGAAGCCTCTTTCCCTACAAATTTTAACTTCAATAACTAATTAATGCATTAGAAACTGATGGTACTTTTTGCATTCCTAATTATCTTCGAAATTATAGCTGAAAATATTTATTTAATAGAAGGCTGTTTTAGGTGAAGGATGAAATAATCACTCAACTTTTACTGGGTAAGTTGGTAATTCAACTTCAACATTAGGATCTTCCCATTTATAAAATAGAATAGAAGATAATAGATGATATATATAAAAAATATTAAGCTATTATTTTAGTTTTTATTTGCTAATAATAATCTTGAATCAATACTTGTATTTAGCCAAACTGTTATGATAAACATACCTTGAATGATTTTAGCACTACTAATGTCAGACTACTATTTAATTGTGATAAGTTTTCACCTTCTCCACTCTTCAGATATGTAAGTTTTGTTTCTGCAATTCCCAAATCTGGTCATTGATCTTTTGGAAAGATAAATGCACAAAAAATGAAGTTGGCTATTAATTTGGAATCCTATTAAATCTAAATAATGGCTACAATGCCAGTTACTTTAACAAAATACAATGTAAATGATACTGATTCCTAAACGTTGCACAGTTGCACTTATCCAAAAGTCTTTTTATTGGAAGTAAATTTGCCATTGATTCCCTATTAAAGATACATTAACTTTAATTTTACCTAATTTTATTTATTTCTAAATAATTTTACGTGATTAAACAGTAATGCCAAGGGAATAATGCATGCTGAATGGGTAAAATAGTCTAACATTTTAAGGGTATTAATGTCCATCAACAATTTACGGTTATTTTGTTGCATCCCACTGTTAGTATAATATGATGATGAAATGATTTATCTCAATTTGTTAGTTCTCTGAGATTCAAGAGAGGAAGTTGAAAGCTTTTATCTTTTGGTTGTAATACTTAATCTGCATCTGCTTTGCTATAATAAGTTGTCACCAGTGTTGTCAAAGGTGTGCAAAAGCCCCAAAGCGAGGCTCAAAACATGTTGAGCGCTTCACCTCGCTTAATGTGCACTTCAATGACATGATCAAGGCTTTAAGACAAACATTTCCTTGGGAATGAGTGGTTTTGGAAGAGGCGACACTAAACAATTGCTATTTCACATTATCGTAATTTTTCTTTTCAGTTTCTTTGTCCATATATTTGTTATTCATGCTTATAGTTATTAGTCTCGAACCAAACATGTATGTTTGTCTTTTTCTCCATTTGTGTCTTTTCTCATTAAAGTCTACGCTTTATTTGCACTTGAAGCCTTAACGGACCTTAGAACTTTTTGCGCTTTTCGCTTTCGATAACACTGGTTGGAACCAATGGTTCTTAAGTGTAAGTCAATTTTTAGCAAAGCTGCCTTGAGGTTTTGGGTGAGGGAGTTTGGCATAGACCCCTACATGGTATTTTGATTTAAAAAGTATTAGAGGTACATGCTCACTCTTACCTATACAAGAGTGAACTTGTCCACTCTTTTACATTTGTTAGTCCTAATCAAAGAACTATGTTTTTCTTCAAGAAATCAACATAAAGTGGAGAACTCCTCCTTATTACAAGTAATGTCTAAATACCCAACGAGAAGATTGGTGTGATATTCTGCAGAATTATGTACTGCGCGACATGGAAGAACTGTTCTAAGTCCAAGGAGATTGATGCATGCCATGACTAGTCACATTCCTGATTTCAATCTAACTAGTCAGCAGGTATTCTTCTCTTCACAGTATGCGGACAATTATCACTGGTACTAGTGTTTTAACTTACATATTTCCCAAATGTAGGATGCAGAGGAAGCACTCTCCCATCTTTTATCTTCTTTAAGAGCCGAACTGTCAGAATCTTATGTTCATGATCACAGCTCTTTGGCGGACGTAATTACACTTCCTAATTGTAGGATTGTTACACAAAGGATGAAAGGAGAAAGTGAACAGGAGAGATGGAGGCAGAGTTTTCTTGGGCCTTTTGATGGGATTCTTGGTAGTTTTTTAAACTGCCAAACTTGTTCGTTTCAGGTTGAATGGTACTTGAAAGAACATTTACAATCATACAATTTAATTATTGACTGCTGTATCTCTTTGCACATTATAGAACTTGTTTGCTAAATTTACAAAGAATATTCTATAGTTGCTTTGCTGTGCTAGCCTAGGTGCGCATGCAATCTGTGATATTGATTTCAAGTTGCTGTAAAAGGGAATAAACTATTACCTAATAGATAATTTTTTGTAAAAAAAACAATTAACTAACTGGTGTCTATTGTATACATTGAAAGTGAGAAAAAGTCAAAACTTAATTTAAAAGTCCTAACTTACTCTCTCCGTTCCAATTTGTTTGTTTGTCTTACTTTCCTTTTTAGTTCGTTAAAGGACATTTTGGTACATTTCAACAAATCTTTAGTTTAAGATCAAAAGATTCAAAAGTCTTCTTTACTTTCTTAAACTATGTGCCAAGTCAAAACCATACAAACAAATTGAAACAGAGGGGTACATTTTATGCCATCTTATTAAGTTTTTTCCATGATTTTATCTCTAGTTTTGCTGGCTTTGATCTTTAGCTATCTTGGAGGACATGATCAAGCAAGTTCTCTTATATTCTTATCAACATGCCTCTTCACTAGTTTTTAGTCCTCCTTCCATGCATAATATATGGCAAATCTCTATCATTTAGGTCATTATTTTGTTTGTGGGGCTGTATGAGGTCAAGTTTTGACCTTTTACTTTGTAAAGTAAGCTGTAAATAAGTGATAGCTTGTATTCATGTAAATGCTCTCCTCAATTTTGGGTTCGCGCCCTATATTCTGGATCTTCATTCATATTTTACTTATTCATATTGTGTTTTTTCTTCAGATCTCTCTGGATTTTCAGTTGTTTCATAGCTTGCATCTTGTGCCAGTGTCAAGCAGCGCTGGGGCTATTGTACGTTTAAAACTCAATTGTCATATGTTTATTTCCTTAATTTGATTCCATATTCATGATGATGTATTTTTCAAACATAATGTCAGATGCCTGGGTGTTCCGTGGAGCATTGCCTGAAGCAGTTCTTTGTTGCGGAACAACTTGAAAACTATAAGTGCAGCCACTGTTGGCATACTGCTGCCGTAAAGTATGTCTCTGCCATGGATGAAAATGAGGTGATCTTGGTTTACAGATCGTAGTTTAGCATACTACCTTAACCTTGAAGCTTGTGGCTGTAGTCTATAGGTTCAAAAGAGCTTATATGGCCTAGGCAAAATTTATATGTCTGTCATCATACAAACTATTCCTCGATTTGACAGGAATTTGGTTAATGGTTCCCCTCCGTGTTTCTGTTTTTAACATATTTATGGCGGTCCTAGAATCTGTTTAATTAGATGCAATTTGTTATCAGGCTATTGTTGAAAAACTTAAGCTGTGCAACGAGGAAGATTCATGTGATTGCAAACAGCTAGCATGCCTTGCTAGATTTCCATGGTCAAATGGCTTCTCACGCACTTTCAAGCAACTCAGTATTGGCCGGAGTCCTAAGGTATGCTTGTTAATGTCATTTTCTTCTAGTAAGAATTAAAGGTGCTAGAATCATGTTTTTCTTAATTAAAAGGATTGACCATATAGCTGCCAACAAAATTAAAAAACCAGGAAAATAAGGGAACGGCAAGCAGTAACATTTTTACCTGTCACTTGGTGCAAATAGGATTTAATTTTAATACTTGGTGCTTCAGCGCTCTGTGATTTAATGGTTTTGTCATGTGTTTTATTTGTTGACTCTTTTGCATGTGCTTACTGTTGTGCCACCTTGCAGGTTCTATGTCTTCATTTACAACGTGCTTCTATAAATGTATTTGGAGAACAGAACAAACTTCAGGTACTGATATTCTTGCAAGCGGGTTGTGTTCTTCAGATAAGTAAGTAGATTATATTAGATAAGAACACAGCTTAGGTGAAGTAAATTTTACCTCTAATTTTTTTAAAAAGAAATACCCCAGAGAGGAGGTTCTGATAAACACTAGAAAACAGAATGCACTTGACAATAGAAGCAATAGTAAGCCTATATTCGCTGTACGATTTCATTCACTGTTTTTTATTTTCCATTCACCTATTTCCCATCATTGCTGATTTTCCACTTCAACCTTTTTAATTCCTGCTCCTGTTAATTACTTCTCCTTTTTTTGGTTCAATTGTTTGGCCATCTATTTTTAGTTGCGTCACTGATTCCTCTGCCCTTCCTTATCAGATCCTCACGAGATGCCTATGAAATTTCCAAGTCCTTAAATTTCTATCTTGCATATCTGAGCTAGCTGCTTCTGTGTTTCCAGTGTGTAATTGGAATCATCAGAATCCTCATCTGTGGAGTAGTCTTCATATTTCCTAGAACATCTCTCTCCAAAATCAATTTGTATTCTGTCTTGGTTGATGCATCACTTGTCTCCATAATTATCCATCTCCGTTGTTCTATTTTGTGAATTTCATTCCTTCTTTTCCCATTATA
>JAJOOF010011067.1:0-25073 GCA_029582545.1 Solanum lignicaule
AACTCTTAATCCCCCCCCCCCCCCCGCCCACAAAATAACCAATATATTTGTTTTTTTTCTTTTTCAGTGTCATTAACATATTTGTACAATAAATGTCTATTATGTGGAGTGTGTTAGAAAAAAAAAATTGAAAATCATACTTGGAGACCTAATATATAGTTTCATAACACGTGTATCTAATCAATTGAGTTGAGTTAATATGTCTGATTTAGGTATGTATTATTGTACTCATCTTTTTGCAGAAGTGTTAAAATTGAAAAATTAATGTGTACGAGGAGAGAGCATAGAAATTAATTTACGGTGCTAATTCGCTTGATATAAACACATTGATTCAAGCATATAGGTTATATTCTCTTTCTTTTTTTTTTGGTTTTCCACCCGGTGTTCGGAGCCCACATTGTCCATTTGGGGGTGACGCTCCCAACAGGATTTTCTCCATACCCTAGGCTCGAACCCGAGACCTATGGTTAAGGGTGAAGCACTCACACTAGTGCACCACAACCCATGTTGGTATATAGGTTATATTCTCAAATCTATATGTTGCATGATCATTATGTTTGTGTCGGTGTCTGATGCCTTTCATGAAGGCTTAAGTTGTATTGATCAGCCAATTACCAAATCATTAAGTTTTGATTGCTTTGGTGAATTATTTACAATTAAATTGCATGTCTCGTTTAGAATTGTAACACCCCAGAAGATTTTTGAGCTATGACTCAAATCGTTCTTCGTAGTAAGTGAGATTTTTGCAAGGAATTTAAAATTTCTTAAGTGTTAAGGTCACTAGAGGTAGCACCTTAAGTTTCAAGAAGAACTTAAGAGAGTTCATTCAAGTCATTCCTAAGTTTTCTTAAGTTTTGGATCCACTTCAAACTACCATAACTCCTAGTACAAGATAAGTTAGGTGAGCTACAAGATAGAAAATTAAATCCCTTCGAGTCCTCTTTCCAACGCCGCTGAGTTCACTCAATTCCAAGCTCTGAGTAAAAAGTTATGACTGATTTACTAACGACGCACAAACCTGGCAGCAGCTCCGCGATGGCTCTGCGACGCGGAGCCAATACGGACCTCACTGCCTGGTGAAAAATCATTCCGATTCCCAGCTCGTTTTAATTATTTCTTAAAGGGTATTTTAGTCCTAAAAACCCTTAGGAAGTCATCTAAATTGCCCTAAACGTGTAGAAAACTAATTTTTCATAAATCAAACCCTCTCATCCACTCCAAAAATTCTACGCTCAAGGGATTCAAGAAACGCTAAGGCTAGGGTTCATCTTTCAAGATTTTCCTTCAAGTTGCTTCAAGAAGATGATTCATTTAGGTATGTAAGCTTCCATAGTGTTGGGTTTGTTCACCCACACGCCAATCATGTAAATTTCAGCGTTAAGTTCGTTCTAGAAAGTTGAAAATCTGATGTTATTGATATGTGTTCTTGAATTTGCTTTCATTCTTGAATTGGGCTGAGATTTAGGAGTTCTTGAGATTATTGTTTCGATTTATAGAGTAGTTCTGAGTTAGATTCTTGTGTGCATGTGATGGTTATTTGAATCTAAAGAAAAGTTGAGCAAAAGAATCGAATTTAGGTGATTTGGGGTTAGAGAACGAAGAAGAGAAAAGTCGGGCAAATCTGGCACTTGGCTCCGCGTCGCAGACCTGCCTCCACATTTCATAAAGTTTGTCTTCGCGTTGCGGAGAGGTCACAGACCTCTCTGCCTCAAAAGTCATTTCTCAACCAAATATTTTAATGCGTCTCCGCGTCGCGGACTAGCTTCTAAGCCGTGAATTTTTTTATCTTTTCTCATGATTAGCTATCTAAAATCAATACTAAACATCATGAGATCTTTCCTATCACAAATCACAACCTTGAATCCATAATTCAAGTTCAAGGTAGCGTTAAGAGTTAAGTTTTTGAGAATTCTTTCGAACATTCTAAGAAAGTCCTTTAATCCCTTTTGAGGAGTCTTCTACAATTTCTAATAACTTGTTTCAAGACTCGAGCAAGTGAGTACGAGTGAGGAGAATGTATTCATGAGTCTACTTTATCATTACAAGATCCTTCATACCATGAAGCATAACTCTTGAATTCATAATTCACATTCAAGAGAGAGTTAAGAGTAGAGTTCAAGAAAGCCTTTGAGTTCAATTGTGAATCCTTGAGATCAACTATCGATTTGAACTAAGTTTGAGTAAGTAAGTATGAGTTTGAGAAGAGTCGTTTACATGAGTTCCCTGTTGTTATGTAGACCTTTGAGTCGAGTTGTTCATGCCCATAAATTTTGCATGAACTTCGTAAGTTGAGTACCTTTGAGAGGAGTAGTATCTTCAAGTTCTATGTCTTGAGTATTGAGTTCCTTCTCCCCTTTGAGATTATATTTCTAAGCATGGGACTATTACATGTTACCCATGAAATCTTTAAGTTGAATTGTTCATGCCCATAATTCCGCATGAACCCTATAAGTCGAGCAGTCTTGAGATGAGAAGTATCTTTAAGTCCTTGAGTTGAGTTGTTCATGCTCATAATTCCGCATGAACCCTCTGAGTTGAGCATTCTTGAAATGAGTAGTATCCTTGATTTTCTTGAGTTCCAAGTATTGAGTTCTATCTATGGTTATTGAAAATCTTGCATTGAGTCGTTCATGTCCATAATTCGGCATGAACCATATTTTAAGAAGTCTTTTACAAATGTTTAAACTTTGTTTTAAGACTTAAGCTTTGAAGTTGAGTAAAGAGTAAACTAAAGTTCATTTTCTTTAAAATGATATATGGGAACTAAGTATTCCCAAGAGTAAATGTTTTCACATTTAAATAAGAACGGAAACTGAGATTTCTAAAGAGCCTTCAGGCTAGTTTTCAGAAAAGAGTAATCGCTTTCTAAATGAAGCAAGAGGGGAAACTTTGATTTCCAAGATAACCTTTGAGCTAAGTTTTTGATCACTAATCTCAAATTACAGAAAGTTGTATGTTTTTAAAACATAAAGAGCTAGTATATTTTGGGAGTAGTATTGAGCACCGATATGGGAGAGAGTTCAGACAACTCACATCCACCATAAACCATGTAGCCATCATGAGTAGAAAATGGTCATACTTTTTAGATGAATCCGTTTCACATAGACTAGTGGATCCACTTAGTAGTTCAGGTCTTATACATGTGGCAAGGTATAGGATGTGTTGGCAACGTGAGGAAGATCGATGTATCATCACTATAGCTAGTGATGATTGTCGGTTAGAGAAACTCCCACATAAGTTATTTGTATTCTTATATACACAGTTATTTGTATTTTTACATACATTTCAGAGTTTTAGTGTATCTTTGCATACACCCATAGTTGACTTCATGTTTTAAACAGTTTTTCTTTATATTGCACTTGTTTTAAAACGGCTTTCTATTGAAATGAGTTCATTTATGTTGAGTTGAGTATCCAGAGTTTGAGTACCAAGAGTCGAGTGTCTTATTATTGAGTTGAATATTTTATCTTTGAGTTGAGAATCTTCTTCTTGAGTTGAGTCGAGTTGAGTGAGTTGAGAAGAGGTAAGTATGTTTCCTTTTTATCAAAGTTCAAGCTTATGTTTATGTTTTAGAACTCCTCTTACATGCTCGTACATTCCACGTACTGAGCCATTTGGCAAGCATCTTTTCATGATGCAGACACAGGTATTCAGGATCATCAACAGGAGCTTTGTTGATACATCCAGGAGTTCGAGTTAGCTATAGTGAGCCTCTTTGTTTCCGGAGGATTTCATTTACTTTTCAGTTTAGTCAGGATGTCATGGGTCTTGTCCCGACTTCCATCTTTATCAGTTAGAGGCTTCATAGATAGTCAGTAGTTGAGAAGTCTGTATTATTTATTTATTTTATTAAATATTTTAAAGACTTAAGTTGCCTATTTTATGGCGAGTTGAATAATTTATTTTATTCAGAGTTTTCTTTTGAGTTAAAGCTTTGTATTCAAGTTTCCTGAATTTTTATTCTTTTTAAAGCTTTGTATGCTTGAGTTAGTCTTTCGCTTGAAGTCAGCCAGGATGAGGGTTCGCTTGGGGACCAACAATGGTTCTCGAGTGCCGGCCACGTCCAGGGTGTAGGTTCGGATCGTGACAAGAATGCCACCACCTCCAGAGGCAAAATTAACTTCGTTCTCTATATATGATGATGGATTCAAGTCCAATCACATTATAAGGGTAAGACGGTGGATTCATGTTCAATCGCATCAAGAGGATAAGACGATGAATTCATGTCTAATTGCATCAAGAGGGAGTAAGACATCAGATTCAAGTTTTGGTGCATCATGATGATAAGATGTTGGGTTTAAGTCCCAGTGATTTATGGTCTAAAATGCCTTACGTGGATAAGACATTAGATTTAAAACTTAATGCTCCATATTGATGATACGTAGACTATTAAAGCAAACAGTGTGCTTTCGATTAAAATTAATTAGTCATGAAACCTATTCCCCATTGAAATCGCTCTGTCACGCTCGAGCCTACACCCTGGACGTAACTAGCACCCGAGAACAATTTTTGATCCCCAAGAGAACCCTTGATCTGGCTACATGACTTTAGACAATACGCAGAAGCTTAAATAGCTAGGTGAACAATTAAAAATTTAAGAAAGTCTTAACAATACTGTCTTGCAAAATACTTAATATGAATCATGAGTTATGGTCGTCCTTCCAATTTCATGGCTCTTTTATATAATAGAAAAATAATATATATATATATATATATATATAAAAGATCTGCATAGAAATTCTGTCATATTATTAGGTGAATTGGGCTGATTTGATAGGCTGGAAGTGCAAGACTTTGAGGGGTTGTTAAGATTTAGAAATATATCATACTAGTTTCTGGACGTGGTGTCCCAGGTAAGTTTTTATAGATCTGTTAGAACAATTAAAATTCTATTAAAATATATATGGTTTGGCCTGGTCTGAGCATAAATAAAAAACTTACAACAATTAAAAGTTAATAGAAAATTAAATTAAATAAGTCTAATAGAAAGAAGATACAAAAGATTAAAAAATAATAATAATAATAATAATAATAATAACAACATACATATCCTTCTTAAGACTTTAATCATAAAAATTTAGAGTTTGTACATAATTTTTTGAGTTCTTGACTACACCTTCTCCCACAACCAATCAAAATTCAAGAGTCTTATTCATCAAGTCTAACTAAAATATGAATCAAATAATATAATAGTGATAAGAGTTTCACTATTCTAACTACAGAATGAAAATAATGCTTTTGGGTAAGGGTCTCATGAAATAAACAAGATGAATTATATCGATAAAAACATAGGCATATCAAAAGACATCTTAAAGTTTTAAATAAATAATTTGAGGTTATGAATATGAAAAACATGAGAGTTATGAATATTAAGAATAACTATTGAATAAGTAATAAGAGACAAAATGAATAGTTATTTTTTGTTTAGTATGGAGATAAAATGAGGCTAATTAATATGAAAACTACAAAAAGCAGAAGAGATGTAATTGTACCTTAATAATTATTTATTTTTTACGAAAAAAAAGTAGAAGAGATTTATTATTATAGTGATTATTAGTTATTTATCATGTAACGTTTTTGTATATCAAAATAAATGAATAATTTATTTTTTTGGTATTTATAAAGGATAATTTATTTCTTTTTTATGGCATTATTGTAGTAACTCAACTTTATAGGGATATTTTGGTATTTCAACTTTTTTTCTTCCCACTTAGTAATATATATATATATATATATATATATATAGGGTTGTTCATGGTTATGGTTAAAAAATCAAACTGAATCACAATTCGAACTACAATTCGAATTAAACCGATTAAAAAAATGATATTTGGTTTGGTTTGGTTTTAAATTTTGAAAATCGATACCATTTGATTTGGATTTACTAAAAACAACCGTAAAAATAATCAAATCGAACCGATAAATTAGATATATAAATTT
Source organism: Solanum lignicaule (assembly GCA_029582545.1). Classification (NCBI taxonomy): domain Eukaryota; kingdom Viridiplantae; phylum Streptophyta; class Magnoliopsida; order Solanales; family Solanaceae; genus Solanum; species Solanum lignicaule. The sequence goes on from JAJOOF010011067.1 coordinate 5,941, forward strand.
TATAATTATTTATATATTATTCATAAATAAAAAGGAAAAGGGACGAATTTACCCCCGAACTTTAATAAATGATACGTATATGCCCTCCGTTATACTCTATGTCCACATAAGCCCCTGCCGTCCAATTATAGGTACACATATACCCCTCTCACTAATGGACCCCTAATTTCTTACACGTGTCTTAATCCTATTGAACTACCCGTTTGACCCTTTTTTTTAACCCATAACCCAACTATCCACCCCATAACCCAATACCCACTAAAAATCGTGTTTTACTTGTTGTGACTGCTTCTTCAACTCACAACACCATCTCTGTGACTGCCATTAGCTCTAATAAATCTAGGACTTGGAAAACCATTTGCAGATTACTCTTGCTGATGTGGCTGTCATAGCTCAAACTTATACAGACTTGACTGGAGGTGCATGCTCAATTGGAGAGCAGCCAATAAAAGGTCTCTTGGATCCAAAAGCAATGGCAAGGCTGGCTGTCGGAGAAGCACTCACAAATCTTGTTTGGGCGAAAGTTACATCTCTTTCTGATGTTAAAGCAAGTGGGAATTGGATGTATGCTGCAAAATTAGACGGTGAAAGAGCTGCAATGTATGATGCGCTATTGTTGCTCTTTCTGAAGCTATGATTGAACTTGCCAAATTGGACTTCTTTGGAAACCTGGGAACATCACACACATTAATTTCTAGAATGCCTCTTGGATTCGACCGAATACCCCTCTTAAATCATCATCATCTTATCACAGCAGTCAATAAATTTACCTCTGAGTAAATAATCATCTACTTATCAGTTCGACGAAGAAAAACTGGAATCGCGGAGGATAGTTGGATACGGGCTACGACTAGGGTTTTGGTGTGTGAGATACGCGGGGACCTCCGACTAGGGAAAAGGGACCGATTTTGGTGTGTTAATTTGGGTGTTTTAATTAGGATTCCTTTTAGAGGAAATTGGGTGGGTATTGGGTTATGGGGCGGATAGTTGGGTTATGGGTTAAAAAAAGGGTCAAACAGGTAGGTCAATAGGATTAAGACACGTGTAAGAAATTAGGGGTCCGTTAGTGAGAGGGGTATATGTGTACCTATAATTGGACGGCAGGGACTTATGTGGATGTAAAGTATAACGGAGGGCATATATGTACCATTTATTAAAGTTCGAGGGTAAATCCGTCCCTTTTCCCTAAATAAAATATAAATATTTTGTTAAATTTTAATTAACTGGAATTTTTAACTTTACCATTTTCTTAATCCCAACACTTTAGTCCAACTATAACAATCCTAAGTCCAAGTCTATCAAAATCCATTTTAGTCTTTGCCTACCCTGCTAACCGATAAGTTAGTATTGCTTAATAAACCGACAATAGTTTTTTTGTGGATTGCTAGGTGTTTGTGTCTATTAAGATAAGTACGTTCTGGAAAAAATTATTACTTTCAAACCGAATAAACTAGAAAAATTGAACCAAACCGACAATAACCAAACCGCCGGTTATTTTTTTGTTTGGTTTGGTTTTAGAAATTTAAAAAGCCGACTAGATTGGTTTGATTTTGGTTTTAATCAATAACCGATTCAAACCGAACCACGAACACCCCTAATCATATATATAAATATAAAAATACACGTGTTTCCAACAAAAAAAAACATGTACGTATTATATTATATTATATATACCTTAATAGTACATAAATTATAGCATAATTCATATCATGTTTACTTCTCGTTCGAAGTTGAGCAATCAGTTTTATTTTTATTTTTATTTTTTAAACTTACGCTCATAATTGATAATTTCTTTTTATTCAATACCTATTGACTGTTTTTGTATTTAATTCTTTTTTATGAAATTTGTGGGTAGGGATGACAATGGGGCAGTGCGAGGCAAGAGCGGGACGGGTTGAGCTTAGTAAAATTTTTAATCTGCCCTGCTCCGAATAATAACTTTTTTCATTTTCAATTCACCCCACCCCGCTCCGTATAGACCCGCCTGCATGACTTTTTTAATATTTTTTTTTCTAGTTAAGTTTGATACTAAAATAAATTCATTTTTTCATTAAGTTGTATTAATTTAATAGAATAATGACTTAAAGAAAATTGCCGTCAATTGGGAAACATGTAAGAAATTGTATTATTTTTTATTGAACTATTTTTATTTATCATCTTGAATATTTTAGTAGCTTTAAAAAAAATTATCTTAATAAATAATGTCTTATCACTCTTATAACATGTAAACAGTTAAAATTAAGTTTGAACATAAACAAAATCACATATACCTGCAACCCGTCTTGTTCGACATCAATTTTTTTTAAATCCACTTCAATCCGCCCGCACAACCTTAAACCCGCTCCGCCAGCCCCGCATAAACTTAAACCCACTCCACCCCTCCCCATTATCATCCCTACTCGCTGACAATCTGACGATTACCTTTTATCAGTTTATGTAATTTTATTTTATTTTTTAAATGTTATTTACTAGCAATCTAGCGTTTTATTTTTAAAAAAAGATGCCACTTAATTTCGTTTACCACAATTATAAAAAAGAAAGATGGATATTCAAGGACAACTAATTAAGAAATAAGTAAGGCAAAAGGGTCTGGTGGAACCTGTACTTGTATGTGTTTGTATTGTAAATTCGTCTAAACTCTTTACCAACTAAGCCCTTAAACTCAATCAAAAAATTATTTTTGAACTCATTCCTACCATGTGTGTAGCTCACTCTCCTTTGAATAGATGACATGTTAAATCCATGTCATTAAAATTAATAATAATCATCATTTACTTCACTAATTGTTATTTAAAAAAATTATTAACAAAATTTATTAAATGAAAAATAAAATAATAAGAATTTAATTTATTTCTTAAAGTAAAATCGGGCTCCTCTGCCGCAATACCGTTTTCTTTTCCTCTTCTCCAACCTTCACAGAACCAACAATCGTAAGCGGCCACTCCACCAGCTCCGGCCGACAAACCTTTTCGCCGTCGTGACCAAGTTCCTCGTGTCATCTCCCACCTCATTCTCCCTTTCACTATTTTCCTTTCTCCACACCACCGACGGCCCCCTGCGAACCACCAGAAATGGTGTCGCCTCTCCATCCTCTCGGCATACTAGCAAACTCCCTCGTCGCCTCTTATTCTGGCTGAAAAGGGACCAACATCACCTCCCATTCCAGCAAAAAGGGACAAGCGTCGCCTCTCTCCCTCTCACACCACTACGAACTGGCGAGCACCACCATGAAACCAACACCGCTCGCTCCCTCCACTGATAATCGCCATGAAACTTGACGTCACGAAAGTGTCAATGCCAAGATCGGCTAAAGAAGATAACGATAGGGTGTTGAGAAGACAGAAAAATGGGGTTGGGGCAGCGATGGGTGGCGTGGCTGAAAAGGAAGATGTGGGGATGATGTTGGATTTTTTTTCTTTCTAAAATTTATTATTTTATTTTTTTAAAATTTAAAAATATCATGCTCACTTACCTTAATATGCGTGTAGTCACACTCTCTTGCCAACTCATTTATATTAATGCCGCATAAGCATGTTCAATGGTTAGAGGGGTTTAATATGTTGTGTTTTATTGAATTTAAGAGTTCAGTTGACAAAATGTTAAATAGAAGAATCCACAATACAAAATCATACAAGTATAAGGGTCCACCAGACCCTTTTGTAAGTAAAAAGAAGATATATGGCTCAACCTACCTTGAGTGAGAAGTAAAAATTAAAAATACAAAATAGACACTCCGCTTAAAGTTGAACAATTTATCTGTTTCGATTAAATAGCAAAATATATGATATTTTTTATTTTTGAAGAAAAAAATAATCTTCTTAACTCCGAACTCTTATTAATTTTTCACATGAATATCACTTTTAATGATGTCTTGGAAAAGGAAGTTGATTGTGTAGAAGAGAAGGGTCTAAACTCTAACTTAACCATTTTGATAAGTTTTAAGTGTGCAGGAGGTGACAGCTTCATCACTACCTCCCCACTCCGGGAAATTTTTCTCTATACAAGTTTTTGGACGAGGTTTTTGAACAGAATTTTGATAGGCGAGAGGTGTAAGTATCGCGGGGTGTGAAGCGATCTCATACTAAACGAAACGACTTTCGTCATCTAGGTCTCGGTCGGGGGCGACTTTTAAATTATGATCTCATTCTTCCCTTGATTCACGATCCTTGCAGCTTAATTAATCCCCCATGTGTTGGGATCTGAATCATGGTGGTGCTCTTTTACAGTTTTTTCTACATAAGCTCCTCCACTTCTGAAATTGAAAAAGTCTGATGTTTCAAAGCTTTCGTTACATATATTAATTAATTAATGTTGACACTATTTCATCTGGTGAAGTTTTGGTACATGAAGCAAACAATTTTATTCATAGTAATCCTGATAAATATTATGATTTTCGCGTAAATTGATTCAGTAGATCAGAAAAGAACTAAATTAGATAATTAGGATATTTAACTATAGGATTGGTTTATTTAAGTAATCGCTGGACATCAGATTTTGAAATGGACAAATGTCACAAAAATAAATATGCACCAAACCAACCGGAGGGATTAGTACCGGAGATGAGCCTCGTCATGATTTTAATGTAATTAAAATTAACCTTCATTAGATCTCAAAATCAATTTATCAATTAAATAATATATTTACAAATTAATAATATTTCATAATCACACCTATATTAATTTAATGAAGTACTGATTATGAAACGCAGGAGTAATAAGATTCTTGTTATTGTTATCCAATTTATACTCTTTCTAATAATACTAATTTGATCTATTCTTTTAATATATGGTCTCGAAGATAATTTATTTTAATATATTCTTGTTTATTGTTTTTGCAATTAAGTAGAATCGTTAAAATGGGCTTAAGCCCATGGGGCCGACCCAATCTTGTAACACCCAGAAATTTTTTCGAACTAAGACTCGAACCGTTCATCATAGTGAGTGAGATTTTACCGAGGAATTAAAACTTCTTAAGTGTTAAGGTCACTAGATGTAGCACCTTGAATTCCAAAAAGAATTAAATTGGATATAGCAAAATCTGAAATTTTGCAAGTCAAGCTAAGTATGAGTTTTGGGTCGACTTCAAACGACCATAACTCCTAGATCAGGACGATTTAGGTGTGCTACCAGATACCGTAGGAAAGACCTTTGAATTAATTTTCCAACACCGCTGAGTTTGCTAAGTTTCGAGGTCGGATGAGTGAGATATGACCTTTTGAAGTTAGGCTGTCCAGTTAAGGAAAGTCAAAACCGGGTTTTAGAGGGGTATTTTGGACTTTTCCTTACCCAATCAGATTTAATTCGTTTTTAGTAATATTTTAGGGGTGTAATCTGATTAGGTTCAGTTTTATAATCCTAGTTTACGCCTAGGGTTTTAGTTGAGAGTTCAAGAAGAGAAAAGAAGAAGAGAGAAGAAGAGAAAAGAGAAAGGATGAAGGCATTCGTCGACGTTCTTGAGAGTTGTTGCGGATTGTCGCCATGGGTTTGATCCCTAAGAGGTATGTAAGCTTCCATAGTGTTGGGTTTTTTCACCCACACGCCAAACATGTTATTTTCAGCGCAAATTTCATTCTTGAAGTTGAAAGATTTGAGTTTTTGATAGGTGTTCTTGAAGTTCATTATAAATCTTGTTGTGTTGGGTTTTGGATGATTTCTTGAGATCAAAGTGAGTGTTTTAAGGGATGTATTGAGTAGATTAGAGTGTACTTATGTTAAGAAATCAATTCTAAGTGATTAGGGAAGAAACCATTCGATTCTAGGCGAAATAGGGTGAGAAAACGAGAAAAGAAACTTGCTGAATTTTCTGGGTTGGGGGCCTGGAGCGATGCGCCTGCCAGAGCGCCCCAAACCCACCTCTAAAGTTTAGGGGCTGGCTCCCTGCGCCACCCATAGCGCCAGGGTCGCCTGCCCCATCCAGTTTGTCGTCGGTTGCCCCGTTTGAGTTCGTTTAAAGTGCACCTTCACTCCTTTTCGATTCTAACTACTCTAAGCTACTTCTAAACACCTAAAATCATTCCTAACATGATCATAACCTTGAATTCATAAATCAAATTCAAGGTAGATTTGAGAGTCAAGTTTGAGAGTTGTTTCAAACCTTTTTGATAAGGTCCCTTAGAGTCTTTGAGGAGTCTCAATTACTAGTAACTTGTTTCAAGACTCGAGCAAGTGAGTATGAGGATGAGGAGAATGTATTCATGAATCTACTTTGTTATCATGAGATCCTTCATATCATGAACCAAAACTCTTGAATTCATAATTCATATTCAAGAGAGAGTTAAGAGTAAAGTTCAAGTAAACCTTTGAGTTCAATTGTGAATCCTTTGAGATTAACTATAGATTTGAACTAAGTTTTGAGAAAGTAAGTAAGAGAATGAGAAGAGTCGTATACATGAGTCCATGTTGTTATATAGACCATTGAGTCGAGTTGTTTTATGCCCATAACTCTGCATGAACTTCGTAAGTTGAGCATCTTTCAGAGAAGTGGTATTTTCAAGTTTTAAGCCTTTAAGTGTTGAGTTCCTAAGCCCTTTTGAGAAGTATCTTTGAGTTCTTGAGTTAAGAAGTTCATGCATATAATTCCGCATGAACCCTTTGAGTTGAGCATTCTTTAAATGAGTAGTATCATTGAAGTTCTTAAGTTCCAAGTATTGAGTTCTATCTATGGTTATTGAAAACCTTGCATTGAGTCATTCATTTCCCTAATTCGGCATGAACCACATTTTAAGGAGTCTTTTACAAATGTTTTAACTTTGTTTTAAGACTCAAGCTTTGAAGTTAAGTAAAGAGTAAGAGTAAAGTCTTTTGTAAACGTTTTAACTTCGTTTTAAGAATGAAAGTTTCAAGTTAAGCAAAGAGTAAAGAGTTGAGTTCATTTCTCAAAAGTTAAAAGGGAACTAAGTATTCCCTAAGAGTTTATAAATGTTTTTACACATTTGAGCAAGAAAAGGGAACATGATTCCAAGAGAGCCTTTGGGCTAAGCTATGAGTAATTATCTCAATCTAAAGAAATAAGTTGTTTCAAAAACATATGAGCTAAAGTATATTTTGGGAGTAGTATTGAGCACCGATATGGGGATGCGAGTTCATATTAACTCAAGTCTCCATAAACCATGTAGCCATCATGGGTAATAAATGATCATACTTTTTAGATGAATCCTTAAGATGCTTTTAGTATAGACTAGTGGATCCACTAAGTTAAGCGTTCTATATGACGGCAAAGTATAGGACAGTTCTGGCAGCGTGGGCAAGACGCTGTATCACCACTTAGGCTCATAGTAGTGGTTGTCGGTTAGATAATCTCCCACAGAAACTATATTACTTTATTATATAAGTAAAGTTGAGTTTGTTATTGCATTTTCTTTAACAAACTAAGTTGCTTTTACTGTTTTTTAAGTTTTCCATATATTGCATCTTTTACTATTGCATTATCCTTGAGTATCATGAGTTGAGTATTTCAAGTTGAGTATCATATCTTTGAGTTGAGCATCTAATCTCTGAGTTGAGCATCTTATCCTTGAGTTGAGTAAGTTTGAGAAGAGGTAAGTATGTTTCCTTTTTATCAAGTTTCAAGCTTATGTTTATGCTTTAGAATTCCTCTTACACGCTCGTACATTCCACGTACTGAGCCATTTGGCCTGCGTCTTTTCATGATGCAAACACAGGTATTCAGGATCATCAACAGGAGCTTCATTGATACATCCGAGAGTTCGAGTTAGCTATGGTGAGCCTCCTTGTTTCCGAAGGATTTCATTTACCTTTCAATTTAGTCAGGATGTCGTGGGTCTTGTCCCGACTTCCATCTTATCAGTTAGAGGCTTCATAGATAGTCAGTATAGTTGAGAAGTCTGTATTATTCATTTATTTTATTAAATGTTCTAAAGACTTAAGTTGCCTATTTTATGGCGAGTTTAATATTATTTTTATATTCAGAGTATTTCATTTGAGTTAAAGTTTTATATTTCAGTTTCTTGGATTTTTATTCAGTTTTTAAGCTTTTGCATGCTTAAGTTAGTCTTCCACTTGTAGTCAGCCAGGATGAGGGTTCGCTTGGGGACCAGCAATGGTTCTTGAGTGCCGGCCACGTCCAGGGTGTAGACTCGGGTTGTGACAAATCCAACCCGTTATTGGGATAGGGTTGGGATAGAATTTTTCAAACTCATTTAAAATTACGGTTTATAAGCCCAGTCTATATAAGCTCTTGGCCCTTGAGGCTTGATCGGGTCTGGGCCAGGATCGGTTCATGGGCCAAAACTTTTTATTTAAGGGTAACTTAAAATAATCTCACTAGTATATAATCTAATTACTTAAATACACACTCTGTTGTAATATTATGAATCTTACCAGATCTTGGTACATCCAAATGCATGAATCTCGAAATATATGAACTCAAAATTAGGTTAATTTGTTCTAGATACACTCTATCCAAGTAGATTCACATGTATTTAGGATACATAGACAAATATCGCCCCCTCACTTCCCTCTCATCTTGCGTGTCACTCTCTTATCTCGCTCATGCATCTGGTATGAGAGATACATGCTAATTACACTAATTTTTTTGCTAGTGTTATTGAAACAACACCATTGTTTGCCATATTTGATAAAATCTTCTCATTTTTTTGATGTTATAGAATTATAAGTTTGAATAAAGAACAAAAGAAGGGCTAATCCGCCCCAACCCTCAGCACTTTTAAGGTTGGATTGGATTGAGCATTTTCAGATCATTCCAAATGAAGGGCCGCCCCGCCTTAGCCCTTCAAATTCCTTAACCCCCGAAGCTTGAAGCTGGACCGGCCCTTTTTGTAGGTCTTCAATTAAGTATCAATTACTTCCTCTGTTCAGATTTGGTTGTTAAATTTTAATTTAACACACCTATTAAATAATTAATTATTGTTATAATAAATTTATTATCTTATCCCTACTAATTGATCTCAAACATATTACTTACTACACTCTTCAAAGAGATTAACGCAATATTAATAAATTGAGCGTACAATAATAAATAAATAAAAACTACCCTTCCTTTATTTGTCAAAAAATTGACAAATAAAAATATAAATCAAATTAGAAAACATCTGACAAGTAAATCCAAACGAAGGGACCACCCAATATCGTGGATCCGCCCCTAGACAGAAGTCCCAACCTAAGCTACAGCTGCATAAGAACAAGGCCGGCCAAGTCTTGATCAGCTCTGTTTAGCCTAAAACATTTCAATATATGTAAAACCTTCAATTTGTTCCCTCAACTACATAATAATGGTTCCAACTATGGTATTTCTCATAATTAATTTCTCACTATAGCTTCTGATATTTCTAGACATGGTGAGATACATGACGTGAATGGTGAAAAGGTTGCTGTAATTTATTATGCTGGTGAAAAACAAACCATGGAAGAAGAGAAAGACGAGAAACCAAGCTTCAAGATATGAAACCATCAATATCTTGCTCCTCTGGATTTTAACTTCCTTAATTTATTGGTGTACTTTATTTTTTCAAAGGTCGTACTTTAAAGCTCCTTCCTTTGATGTGGTATTTGGGAATAGTGAAGGCTGGCTACTAAGCTGCGGACGACATTGAGGAATCAAGATGTGTTTGAAGGTACAAACATCTTCTACATTTTATTGGTATTATGTCTATATTGTGACCTGCTGAATTGATCTTATACCTATTTACTTATATTGCGCTCAGTATTACTTAATGATAAGAAATTCTTGCTCGACATTTGTTTTTTTAAAACCTAGTCAATCTGCCGCATTTTACTTTTAAAAGGCCTCGAGATACTTAATACAAGCAAATAAAGCATAAAACAATCATAGTCAACATCAGGGGATTTTATCACAGACTAGTCTCGTAGTGCCTGTGAAAGAGTCAGAATAGCAAAAAGGGCATCTGCACACAAGGTAAGTTATTTTTCAGTTTCATAAAGAGTAGTTTACACATGAAAATATGAAATAAATAGCAGCATAGGCTTGCAATGCTCATAAAGCATCTCTGGCAGCAATTCTGGAGGTGATAGCATCTTCAAATGATGATACCTCTAGTTCCAAATTAGATATCTTGTTAATGTTTGTGAATCTGGCCTGGTTTATTCTTTTTTCTGATTCCGTCAAGTCAATTTCATTGTCCTTTATGACTTTTTCTGTAGCTACCGTCTCATCAGTCGATAACTCAAGCACGTTGCCAAGATGTAGTCTGCGTTGTCTGTGATACCACATCTTTTAAAAGACTTCAAAATATGATAAAATCTCAAGTAGTTGTAAACATGCTCAAAATGGAGGGTTCACGAAGTCAGTGAATCTCGTGATTTAGCTTCAAATATCTTGTGTGCTACTGTCAAAATAGATTAAAGCATAAAACAACCATAGTCAACATCAGAGGAGTTTTAGAGTTTTATCAGACTCGTATTGCCTGTGAAAGAGTCAGAATAGCAAAAAGGGTATATGCACACAAGGTAAGTTATTTTTCAGTTTCATGAAGAGTAGTTTACACATGAAAATATGAAATAAATAGCGGCATAGGCTTGCAATGCTCATAAAGCGTCTTTGGCAGCACTTCTAGAGGTGATATCATCTTCAAATGATGATACCTCCAGCTCCAAATTAGATATCTTGTAATGTTTGTGAATCTGGCCTGGTTTATTCTTTTTTCTTATTCCGTCAAGTCAATTTCATTGTCCTTTATGACTTTTTCTGTGGCTACCATCTCATCAATCGATAACTCAAGCATGTTGCCAAGAAATAGTCTCTGTTGTCTGTGATACCACTTCTTTTAAAAGACTTCAAAATATGTTAAAATCTCGAGTAGTTGTAAACATGCTCAGAATGGAGGGTTCACGAAGTCAGTGAATCTCGTGATTTAGCTACAAATGTCTTGTGTGCTACTGTCAAAACAGAAAAAATACATCTAGGATAAGTGATGAATTCAGAGATGCTACTTCTTGCTCTAGTGTTGCAAACTGCATTATGTCCAGTAGTTCTTTCTTCTGCAACTGGAATTGCCCATTTTTTCCAAGACATAGCTCCCTTTTGACTGTAGCAGGCAGTTGGTGGTAAGTGTAAAAATGTTGAGTTTCATCAGTGTTGTGACTGTCTTTTGAGAGGAAATCTGCAGTACTATTAGCCTCTCTAAATGCGTGCTTGCACTGGAAAAACTCAAGTTGGTTGATGAGTTTGTGAATGTCTTTGATCTGCTCCTGCAACTTCCAGGGAGGTTGGCTGCTGTGTGTGATCCATTTTGTAAGTTGCTCTGAGTCAACCTCTAGGATAATTCTTTTGTATCCATGTTGTGTGCACCAGTATAAACCATGAGTTGCTGCATGAACCTCTGCCAAGTTATTGGTACCAGTTCCTAAGGAAACAGTGTATGCATAAATCATGTCACCTTGTGAATCTCTTAAGATACCTCCCCCACCTATTTTTCCAGGATTACTCAAGGCACTCCCATCAGTGTTAAGTTGAAAGGTGTTAGGTGGAGGTCTTTCCCAGTTAACTTTCCAGACCCTCAACTCATGCCTGCATCCTTCTATGAGCTTGATCAGATCAATCCAAGAACTAGGCCAGCAGATGTATGGATATACAGAGTGGAGTAAGTAAAACATATCTTTAAAAGTGAGGCACTTGACCCTTGCAAACACTTGATCCCCCCCCCCCTCCCCCATACCTAGTTGAACACCTATTTTTCCATAGGTTCCAACAAATAAAGAGGGGAAGGGTGTGTGCTATGAGTTTCTATACTTCATTCTTGCATTCAACATCCCACCAGGTCAGTAGAAGGTTTCTCAAGGAAGTATGTCTATGGTGAATACCAACCATAAAGAGAATTTGGTCTCAATATCCACCATTTACAATTAGAAATAGTGTTATACCTGATTTTGGTTCCTTATATATGAAAACCGTGTTAAGTTGTGCTAGAGATGCTTTATGTTTCTTAAGACTAATGTAATATTTGTGCTAGTGAAACAGTTTGGTAAGTTAGTCATGATAGAGATGTATCAATTCTGCATGTTCCCTGCAAAAGACTAGTTGATATAGAGGATATGCAGACCACATGTCTCAATCATCACTATTAAACAAACTATAGTAAGTTTTCTTATAAACAAAGTTAAGCTTTGGTATAAAATATCAAAACCTAATATGTCCACCAGCTGTGGTTAATTGGTGATTTTCAAGTTAGGATCTGTTACCTGGTAGTGGTTTAATGTACAATTGCTTTCGTTAAAGGCACAATTATAAGTATATTACAGTCTGATTCTGGAAGAGCTAAAAGTATGTTTCTACTATTTATCTTTTGTGTTGCACTTGCAGATTAGACGTCCATTCCCATGGAGACACTACTTTCAAAACACACGTCGTCTCATCTTTGTGGTTGATAGAAATGACAATGACCATGTTGTTGAGGAAAGGGACAAGCTTCACAGGGTATTAAATGAGGTAATTTTGATATTATTGTAGTTTTTTTTTGGGTATTAATTAAAGAAGATATATATTAACGACGAACTATTACATCCAAGGGCATGTGCCCCAAATTCCAAAGGACGGGCTCAAAAGGTTGTGATACTAGTAGGAGTAGTAGAAGCTGTAATAGCAATAGTATTTACAGGCTCAAAATGGTAGGCACCACACTGACTATTTCTTGACATATTCAATAAACTATGCAGGTAAGTACTTTCTGCTTTATCAGCTCGGGTGCATCAAGTGTACATTCTGGATCATGCTAAAAAAACTTCCAGTGGAGTAGGGCACACTAACTTGTCAACCACTGGTGGATTATACAGTGAAGTACAAGCACTTGCAATTATTAATAAGATGTGAGTAAAGTTGATTTGGTGTTGTAAGCATCTGTATAACATCTAAGAAGCCTCCTTCAATTTGTAATGACCTTAGGTGGTAAGACTTGGCATAAAGTCCTTGCAGTAGAGCATGCATTTTAACAATAGTTATGGATTCTTTTGGGATTGTTCTAGCAAGTCGGGAATCCAATCACTCAAAGTTAAATGTTTGTTCAGTCTATTTTGTTAGTTCAATCAGTCATATGTGAATAATTCTATTCCTTTCTTAGATTTTGTTATTTCTTTAACTCTAGACCACTCATACTCATGTTTAAGTCTCCTCTAGATTATTTGATTTTGTAGCTAAGCTTTGCTGGAATTTTTGAAGACCCCGAAAGTAAGCCTACATGTCAGTGGAATTTTGCATAGGTCATGTGCATAAAAAGGATGTCAGGAAAGCTAGTGTTATTCTTGAGAAGAAGAAAGAGTATGCAACCATCTTGGCCTTTGATGTTAAAGTGACATAGGAAGCTCAGGAACTTTCAGATGAACTTGGTGTCAAGGTTTTTATGGCTGATATTATATATCACTTATTTGATTAGTTTAGAGTCTACATTGACACTATCAAGGAAGAAAAAAAAGGAAGGAAGTTGCTGAAGAAGCAGTCTTTCCCTGATTGTACCGAATTGTGTCTTCAACATGAGGGAAAATATATAATTAAATTTTAAATAAAAAGTAATTTTCAGTAGCAACAATATTTGTGGCGGATATAAGTTGCCACTAATTATTTATTTTAATTTATTCGTTCATATAATTAAATTTCAAATGGAAATAAATTTTCAGCAATAAAAATATGAAGGCGAAATGAAACTGCCACTAATTTTTTTTTTAAAAAACATTTAAATCATATTGTAGCGGTCGAAAACTTTCACGTAATGTTTTTAAAAAAAATTGAAATTATGTTGTGGAGTTTTATAGACCCCACAATATTTTTTTTGGTAACATTATGATATATTGTGGGAGTTTAAATACTCCCACAATATTTTTTTTGAAACATCAATATCATATTGCGAGGGTTCTAAACTGCCATTGATTAATTTTAAAACCCCCCACAAATTCAAAATTCATTTTGTTGCATACGTCATGGAGGTTGAAAAAAACCGCCGTTGTATGCCCGTGGCAAGGCTAATTGTGGCACTTTTTAAAACCGCCACAATTCTTTTTGTTGCAGTCAAAAACCGTCACAACTTGACAAAAAACCCGCCACAATTTAACTATTTTTTGGTAGTGAAGCTTTGAGGCCGCATTGGTGGGGGATGGATTTCCCCCCAGATAGTTCTGGCTCGGAGGTCAGTCCTTCAAGCTTTGATGAATTCTTCGATCACGAATCCACAGAAGTGGCTCTCATACAAATTACAACCATTACACAAAAGGGATGGAAGAAAATGAAGTACATTGAATTCCAAAACGCATATAGAGAACAGAAACAAAACAAATTTAAACCATTCATAAGCTGATTAGTGTCTGTTATTTTTATACAAGTAGACACAAAAAGCTTTATCCGTTACATCATTCTGTAACTGAACGTGAACTATGGAGCTATTCCCCGCAGGTAAACTATCGAGATACATATCATAAACTTATTTAGCTATAGAAGGTATTAAAAACTGGACTAACTCCACGTTCACGTGATAGCAAAAACCAGACAATACCTCCACATGTAGGCCACTTCGTTGACCTTGAAGTCTGAGCAACCCGCTTCCATCCGAGAAGAGTATGAAGATGTTGTGCTGGTGTCTCGTGTATGACGACTCTTTTCACGACCACGTACTGGGAGCAGTTATCAGGATATCATCTATAGCACCGTCTTGTAAGGAAGACAACTTAATTACACGTAAAATAACACTTGCCGATAATATCTATCCAACAAAGATCAGTGCATGAAACACTTTATTCACTACCTAACATACGAAACTTAAGGAGGATATGCTAGAAATGCCTACTCCTTTTGGAACCGGAACCATTTGATTGTTGATCTTGAATGTTCTGCAAAGGGAAGTAGCTAGCATTGGATTCCAACAATGCAGCATCAAACGGATTCTGGATAGTTTTCGTCGGCCAGTTCAGTCCAGAAGCTGTTGGTGGCGAAGGAATCTGTGGGACTGCCCAACATGTATCTGCCACCTCAGTGCTAAAGCACTCGTCACCTGCAACTTCAGCGTCAGCATCTCTTAAGAACGGAGAACTAGCTGATTCTCCAAGCTTTCCGTTGTCTGCCTGAGAGATTTCAATTGAAGGGAAAACTGAAGTTAGGTACCACAGCGAATTCCATTTGATACAGTAAAAAATGTTGATAGCCATTTGGAAAGAGTCCCCGACTCATACAAGCATGAAATCCAATCTAGAGTACAGGTAGTCATCAAAGTGACAACTTTTCCATCAGGAAATCACAGATAGATGAAATAACAAATATGGTATGACATGATAATGTTTTGAACACTCTCAATTTCACCAGTGTTATCCTCGCCAAATAATGGTAAGGTGAAACTCAATCCTACAGCATAGAGATGATCTTTTGACAGCCATGCAACTTTTCCTCAAAAGATGTAACCAGAAGTCTGTAACACACATATCTCGACAGCCCATTCAACTTCTCCCAAAAGATGTAACCAGAAGAATGAATACAACCGAAGCACGAATGTTACACCAACAAAACACATCCTGACGCTTCCACGTTCCCCATATAGAAATGAAAATCATGCATATACCTTGTTGCTACATGTACACACAATGACATGCACGTAACAGAAGCATACAGATAGTGACGGAGCCAGGAATTTCACAAAGGGTGTCCAGAAATAGCACAATAAAAGCTCTTTTCAAAAACTAGAACTAGTGAGATTCGAACACACGAGCACTACCTCATTCCAAGGAGGTGAAACCACTGGGCTACAATACCTTGTTGTATGAAGGGTGTCCAAAACATGTTATTTAATCATTTCGTGTATCATTTTACTTGTATATACGATATTTTTTTCCGACTCAGTTGACCACCATGTGGCTATGCCACTGCATACAGACCATACACCAGCAGGAGAAGCCGCTCACATACACAGTGCACAATTCTACATTTGGATGATGAAAGCCACAATACCATCATGTATAATAAACGCAAACATAAAAGGAAATATGAACCTCCTTATCAAGAAAACAAAGGAGAAGGTAAACCTTAGATTGTCCATAATCCATGTATCCGTAATTCTGATTGAAATCACCCATTCCAAGATACTGATCAAATTGCCATTGTGGAATGATTCCAGCTGCAGAACCTCCAACCATTGGAAGTCTACTAGGTGCAAAATTCTCATTCCCACTAGTATGGACAGGTAATACACCTTCAGATGGAGCAACTGATGACAGAGGAGCAACACTCTTCGGAATTGGAGGAGATTCTTGCTCCGCGACCTTCTGGATAGAAGGCAACTTTCCTGAGGATGCTGATGCAGAAGGACCGAGAGGTTCAAGTCCCACTTTGACTCCGGTCAACAAGAACCTCTGGTGAGATGAGACATAAGCATTGACGGTGTGAATAGATATGTCGCATTTTCTGCAGAGCAAAGCCCTATCCTCGAGGCAAAAGAAAAAGCCAACAGTTTCCTGTACAAAATAAATCTCTTACTATTAGTATAAATTGAAAAAAAAAAAACAGGGAAATAGGCATGAAGCATGGATAAATATAGTAAGTATATTTTTTATTTCGTGATCAAGATATGTCAATGTGAGGAGAATTTCACTGAAGAAGGTGGACAACTCTGTTAGATCTGATAAACATAACTGCTTTGGCGCCACAAGCTACTAAGAAATCACAAGCACAGGTTAAATCACGTAAAAATTGCTTTGTTCTAAGCAAAATCACATGTGACTTAGAAAGGTCATTCAAAATCCTTGAGCACTATTGCTACAGAGGAAGTTGAGTAGTCTTCGGCAGCACTACAGTTTGCGAAGCACATACTTAAGTTGCTAACAAATGTTAAACGATAAGAATATTATATACAGATGTACACAAAGGGGAATGTAGTCAGATGTGATCCTAACACATTAAGCATGCATTTTTTTTCTTTAATTTAGAGTTGTCATTCTGGGGAACAAGGGTTCTGGAAGGATTTTGAATTGCAAAATTCAACCATATGTTACGAAGCACGAAAATTTTCACAGATGTTATTTGGAGACGACGTGTAGTGTGTTCAGTTTTAGCTTTCTCTTCCTGTCCCGAGTAAATCGCCCCTTCCCTCCTCTCCCCTTGTTTTCCATTCCTACCTTTCCTTCTCTATCATTCATACGACAAGGATAGGTCAATATAAGAAGAACAATTAACCTAAATAGCGTCCCACCCACCGGCTTAAACTAAAAATAATCGATGGATGTATATATATAATCCATGTTAAATATGTCTATAACCATTCCATATAATTTATGTATACCAGCTAGGAAAAGTTTATAGTAAAGTAGTAAACTGTGAATCCGACCGGCTACTTGTGTAAAAATCCCTTAACACAACATTAGGGTCTATCACAGTACCAACCATAGACCCTCTTCTCTTATTATTATATATATATGTATCCTCTTTCTCTTTTCACTTGCTCTAGACATGCTTCGTGCTATGCCACGTGTTTTGCTCAGTTGCTCTAGCAGAGAGTTTTCATAAATTGCTCTCACCTTCAAATAATGCCAATCAAATTGCAACTTTGCAAGGACAAAAGAAGTTAAAAATGATCCCATAGACCTTGGCTGCTTACCATTCTTACTCTGTTTGAATGGAAGTAACTAGCATGACATGGTGATGCTCCAGACACTAGCGACACCTCTTCGTCGAAAAATTTACATTTTTTAGCTAGGTTAAAATTTTAGTTTTTGATATTTCGACACTTGTTCAGCAAAAAATTTGACTCCACCACTGGCTCTACGCTCTAGAGTGTTGGCCTCTAAAAATAAGGATCCATCATCAAGAATGCACACCTTGTACATTCCTCTGTTTCCTCGAAAAGTAAAGGAACACAACATCACGTGCAAAATATACTAAAAGTAACACATTGAACTTGACATGGCTGCCTGATAAGTCAAGCGGAGAAGAGGAAGTAAAACACAAGTTTTCATAACTGAGCTATCAGCATGCTAGAAAAAGGTGTAACAAAACTAGGACAATTGAATATTATAATTTTGAATGTCTAATTTACTTGAGAAAAGATGAAATGCACATTGCAAAAGAAAATCTCTATCATTTTTTGGATAAGGCAGAAGTACCCTACACTATGACCAAAATTCCAGGTCCCATTACCCTTTGAACTCATTTTTTTGTGATTTTGTATACTTTTTTTTGTGATTTTGTATACTTTTAACTTATGTGGCACACTCCGTGGCTCGCCGGAGTTGAGGCACGTGAGAGACATTTGAATGCCATTTGAATGGCACGTAAGCCAAAAAAATGTACAAAATTACAAAAAAAATAGGTTCAGTGTGGCGATAATAGGACCTCAGTTTAGTTAAGGTCATGGTCTGAAACCTCAGTTTAATTTCAACTTTTGATTTTACATGTTTAGAACTACAAATTTAAAACACATCTTGCTATATAATCCCTTTATTTGTTTTTATTTAGACATTGTCCTACCTTTAAAAATAATGATTAATATAAATATTTTACTACAATATTCATCTATTAATTGATGTATAATTCAAATCTTGAAAATATAAGGAGCCATTAATGCTTTTTAGTAAAATCTGAAAAAATAAACAATAATAATAATTGACTTTTTCCAAGTCAAAAATGACTAGTAAACATAAAAATAAATATAAAAATATC
The DNA here is from genome assembly GCA_029582545.1 of Solanum lignicaule. Classification (NCBI taxonomy): domain Eukaryota; kingdom Viridiplantae; phylum Streptophyta; class Magnoliopsida; order Solanales; family Solanaceae; genus Solanum; species Solanum lignicaule. The sequence continues at coordinate 24,559 of JAJOOF010011067.1, forward strand.
TATTTTGAAATAGCAGCATATATATCTTTGATCTAAGATCAAAAATTTTACTTTGTTGAATTTCGTAGTAAATCAAAACCATATAAACTAATTGAGACATAAAAGAAAGTTTACTTGGCATATATCACACTTTGGCATGGGTGAAGATGAAGCAGAAAGAGGTACTCTTTGATGCTTATTAGCAAGCTTATTTGCAGCATGAACTTTATCATCACAATACCAACAAAGTGCTGCTTCATCAGCACAACATAATACTTTTGCCTCTGCTACCTCACACGCATTACACTGAATCTTCATCCTTCAAATTATTATTTTTTCCAACAAAAAAAAACAACTTTCACCACCAAATTAAAACACACAAGCAAGATCTAACAGAGATCTGCTAGTGAAAATATTGGTGGAAAACTAAAAAGGGTATGTTTTGTGTTTGTGTAAAAGTATGTATGTAGAAAAAAATTTGTCTGACACCACCGCCCAAAACACAAGGGGGGGTTTGTAATGGGATCCATGTACAT
>JAJOOF010011068.1:0-19715 GCA_029582545.1 Solanum lignicaule
AAATAAAATAGAAAAATTATTAATTTGGGCGGAAGTAGTAACTTGTTGATAATATATTTTTAAATGTTATGTTACATTAGAAAATAATTACAAATGATTGTAATATAATAGAAATAATATTATAATAATCAAAAAGTAAAATAGAGAGGTGAATAGTAGTTCTCCAAATTTGGAGAACTACTATGCACCTCTCTATAATTGAAGAATAGAGAGTGAAATAGAGAGTGGTTGGAGAACCCATTCTCTATTTTACTCTCCAAATATAGAGAATGAAGAGTAAAATAGAGATGGGTTGGAGATGGTCTTACACTTTAGCTCAACACCCCTCCTCAAGCTGATGGCTGAAAGATGTCTTTCAATCCCAGCTTGGACATTAAGGGGTCGTCTGGTAGAGTGTATTAGGAAATATAATGCATGTATTAGGTGTGTATTAATAGTACCTTGTCTGGTACACTTTTTCATGTCATGTATAACTAATGCAAACATTAGTTATACACTCTATTGTGTATTAAGTTGTGTATTACTAATACCAAGGAATTCTAGGTATTAGTAATACATAGCATTTTAACCCTTGCATTAGATTAAATAATTACAAAACTACCCTTAAAGCCTTTTCATTTTCTTTGTTGTCATAAGTTTTTGTTTTTATTTTTATTTGCTTTTTAGTGTCTTTTAATTTGTTGGTGTTTTAATAGGCTTTATGACCTCTTAAGTATTTTTTTTTAGAAAAAAAAAATTCAATTTCAATATAATTTAATCACAATTTTTACTATTGTGAGGATAAATTTGATAAAAAAGAAATTCTTTGCAAACTTTTCACAAAAATATTTTGACACAATAGTACAACTATTTAATATTGTTTTTGAAAAAAAGAAGAAGAAGAAGAGTTAATGGTGTTTTAGCAAAGAATTTTTTTTTGATGTTTTAGCAAAGAACTTTGTTGCAAAGGAAGTTTACAAATAAATAAAGTGTGAAGAGTATTTTTGTAAACATATATTTTTTAATAGAAATTATGCAAGATTTGTTATTTCTAATACATCAAACCAAACAATGTATAAGAAATAATGCATGCATAACTAATGCATGCATTACTAATGCAAGCACTACTAATGCAAGCATTACTAATGCACCATATTTTGCATTGTTCTTACACACTCTACCAAACAACCCCTAAGTGTAGATGTGGAGCTTTCCAAAGCCCTTTAGTAAGTAAGTCTGCTAGTTGATCCCTTGTTGATACATGTTGAGTCTTGATCATATGTTGTAATATCTTATCTCTAACAAAGTAGCAATTAATGTCAAAATGCTTGGTTCTTTCATGAAAAATGGGATTAGATGCAATTTGAATTGCAGATTTGCTGTCACAAAACAGATCTACTAGTTGTTTAATGCTGACTCCTAACTCCTTGTATAGCCCATTGAGCCATGTGATTTCAGCTACTGTTGATGCCATGCTCCTGAACGCAGCTTCAACAGAACTCCTAGCAACAGTCTCTTGTTTCTTCGATTTCCAAGAGATAATAGCATCACAAATTTTACAAGATAGCCTGTGATAGATTTCCTTGATTGCACACAAGTACCCCAATCTGAGTCACAGTAGGTAGTTAGTAATTCTAAGCTTTGTGAAGGCATAAACAGGCCTAACCCTGGAGTTGTTTTAATATATCTGACTACCCTGAGAGTTGCTTCCATGTGAGACTCTTTTAAAGCAGCCATATACTGACTCAAAACTTGAACAACAAATGATATGTCTATCCTGGTCATAGTGAGATATAATAATCTCCCTACTAACCTTTGATATCTCCCAATATCCTTCAAAGACTTGTCTGCCTATATGATTCCTGAATCACCTTGCACATGTGAATCATATTCAATGGAAATCAGCCTTACATTAGGATCTAGTGGAGTGTGAACTGGTTTTGCACCACTTAATCCCATCTCAGAAATAAGTTCCAAGGCATATTTGCGCTGGTTCATAACATACCCCTCCTTGGACCTAGCAAATTCAATGCCAAGAAAGAATGTTAACTCCCCAAGATCCTTTATGTTGAACTTGAGCTGAAGATCATTCCTGAATTGAACAATCAAGGAATCACAACTCCCAGTAACAAGAAGATCATCCACATACACTAGGACCACAACCAGGTCAAAACCAGTCTGCCTAGTGAATAGAGAGTAGTCATAGTGATTCTGAACAAACCCAAGTTGAAGTAATGCCTCAGTTAACTTCAGATTCCACTGTCTAGGGGCCTACTTGAGACCATACTGTGATTTGTGAAGCTTACAGACTTTAGTAGACTCCTCAAACTTAGTAAAACCAGATGGAACCACCATGTATACATCCTCAAGGAGATCACCCTGTAAGAGATCTCCTATAAGAAAGCATTATGAACATCCTGTTTTATTTAAAATAATATTTTGACTGGTTTAAGAGTCGCCACTTAATTTTTAAAGTAAAATTAAGAAAACTTATTTTTTCAAAAGATCAAAACAGAAATCTAACGAAAAATATTAAAAGGGGTTCGGGGTTCCTATTAATATTCTAGGAAGGTTTTAAAAAAAGCACCTAGAATATCCGCTAATGCGGTTATCCGACAACTAATTTATTTGGCTAAAGTAGTCTGACTTAACTTAATTTGAATAATTTTTAGTTAAGACCATCTTAGGGGGAAAAGAGGAAAAAGTTGAAATATTATCTAAGTGAAATATATTTTTGTAAAATTATTATTTAAGTTCGCTTAAAGATGACTGATTTAGTTGAATCGTGAAAAGAGGATATGCGTCGTTTGGGGGGTTTGAATTTTTAAACCTTAAGATTAACGGCAAACAGTGACAAGCAAATAAACATAGTAAGGCAAGGGGGGAAAGAGATTTGGGCCCAAATCTGGTTTTCCTGTCCGCCTGGGCCAGTATTTGGGCCCATTTTGTTTTGGGCCAAAGATCCATTCGAGTGGCACCTATCCAAAATTAAAAGAAATAATTTCCTTTGGGCCTTTGGCCCATTCTTCACCTGTCCTAAACTTCTAACAGAATATTAATAATTAAAAGACAAGGGCTTAGGCCCAAAAAATAACAAAATACAATTTTTTGTATAAAGAGTGGGCCTTTGGCCCAATCTTTTCAATTCTTCTCCGCTTGCGCATTTTTCCACCTTTGAGACCTGTTCGTCGATTTTTTATAGGTCGGATGAATCGAATAAAAGATTGGGCCTCCGTGACCCAAGGAGAAAATGCAGGGGTAGAGTCCATGAGGACTCGGACAAATTTCACATGCAACAAAAAAACAAGTAAACTTATGAGTAACAACCCACATGATTTAATATAAGAAATAAATGAGAGTAATAATCACTACTGCCTAATTGTCACGATGGGAAATTAAAAAAAAAAAACAATTGATTAGGATTAGCATTCGATAAGCTCTAATGTTGTATTGTATATATTGATTGTTGATAGGAATATATTATTATATTATAAAATGGAATTGAAGAACAGATGTATAGTAGTTGCTTCCACGTGAAAGCTGATGGCAAATTTTGGACAAACTTTGTTGACCACTGAGTAGTGGATATGTTAAAATTGGAATTGGGTTGGAGGTGTAATTGTTAGGCGTGAATTCATATTATTATTATAATGTTAGGGACAAGAAGATTGAGGTGCTGCATTTAAACAAATATAAAAAATAAAAATAAAAAATTGCTACTGCATATGACCAGGCTACTGGCAATTCATTTTCATACTAATAAAAAGCGTCATGCCCATAATAATCAATACCAATAATTTTGCGCTTCAAGTAGTATTAACAACACAATTTAAACTTCAACAACACTAACATATGGAAGATAAGACAAGACAATCAGGCCCTATGTTGGCTCAAACTCGCAAGCAGTAACTATCTGAATATCAATTATTGAACCAAAGAGGGGTGAACATATTATTCCAAGCAGTGGGAGAACAAACCCCAAAAACCTCGGAGAGTGAGACAGCCCAAATACCATTCTCGAAAGGGACTTAGGTACATACATTAACGCCATTTTTAGCATGCCTTGTAGAAAAGAAAGATGAATAAAGACATGAAAGAAAACGAAAAATCTAAGAGGAACAGCATCAAAGAGACAAGAGACAGAACAAACCAACATGATGAGACCATGAGAAGAGGATAAATGAGCATTGCAACGAAGAAAGCCAGCTAACAGATCAACGAGCAATGAACGAAACAAACACACAAGTTCCATATTAACTAATGTTTTTTTTAAAAAAAATCTAGTCCTATTTTGAAATGGAAATCACATTAGCATACCAAGAATAGGGTCAAAATAGCAACCACGAAAGAACTATTTCAGCTATCCTAGCCTGCATCGAGCCAGACAAGCAACCCAACCATAAAGAGAAAACAAATAAATGCTAAAGTCGAAAGGAAACTCCAGCTCAAAGATCCATAAAATTTCAGCTTTTAGTTTGCTAGAAAAGGCTCATTTTAACTTCAAACAACCGAGACACATGGATTTAAAACCGAACTACCTCTCGACAGACGAAAGTCGTGAATGAGGAATAGCACAACAACATTTTTTGCATGAAAGAAAACAGAACAACAGCCCATTTCATTTCATCCCAGATAGAGCATCAAATAAAAGAGTCGGAATTCTAAGAGTTGACCTTTTGGGTGCAACGAACTGAGACGACGAGCTTGAGAGACGAACTTCACCACGTCAAAACTTTGAACCCGAGCAACAGTTGAGAAGTATGTGCAAAATGTCGAATACCCCCTGAAATCAATTGTCCTTTTCGATTTCTTTAGTATGTATTTCTTTAGCTATTTTCTTTTTCTTAGTAAGATTTTCCCAACTCCGAAAAAATCCCTTACTGCAGCGAACAGAAGCAAATATATATAGAAGGGAATCACTAGGGTTCGGAAAAAAATGGGGGGAAAAGGATGAAAATCCAGATAAAAAAGGGCTCATTCCCCCTTCAAATTTCAAAAAAAATCCTTTCACAATTAGGGAGAGACACCTTTTCTTGCAATTTTCGCCCCATTCCGAAAGAGGAAAGGGGAGAAAACGTGTACCTCTTTCTCTACTGCTGCAACTGTACGAGTTGGAGAGGGACGTGAAGAAGAAGACAAAGGAAGCGCAGCGGACTGCTTTCCGTCTGCTTCCGTCTATCTCCGTTTGGATTTTGTGAACGTTGGAGTAGAGAAATTGACGTTGTTGGTTGGACTGCTGGAAAGCCGTTTGCTGGAGTGTAGCTGCCGTTCTGGAGTTGTTGTTGAAGTCTAATTAGGACTAGGATTTTGGCCCGGGTCGGGGATTAATTGGTTGGGTCGGTGGTGGGCTGTTGGATTGGAAAAGTGTTGGGCTGATTGAGAAATAAGAAAAATGGGCTGGAAAATGGAATTGGTTTTGGTGTATCTAGAAATCAAATTAGGCTGAAAATATGGCCTAATTTTTGGGTCCCAAAGAGCTGGAACGCTAGGATAGCAAGTGGCTAATTTTGCCATGGCAAATGCCAAATTCGAAACTTAGCCAATGAATTAAATTAATCAATTAACAAGCTTTTTAAATTCAACGAAATAAAGTAATTGACTTGATTATAAAATAATTAATTTAATTACAAACTAATTAACTCAAAATTATAACTATTATTTAAACTAAACTAAATTAGTAGAATATTTCACTAAAATCAAAATATTTTTGAGATGATTTTTGAAATGTTTATAAAATATACTAATTATACACATAATTATATAATAATTAACTTAACTATGAACTAATTAACTCGAAATATAAGGTATTAATTAATTTAAACTAAATAACCAAATATTTAATTAAGACTAAAATCCTTTTGAGACAATTTTCGAACATTCATAAAATATACTAATTAGACACATGATTATATAAAAATTAACTTAGTTACAAACTAACTAATTAACTCAAAACTGTAAACTATTAGATAACTAAACAAACTAACCAAATATCCAATTAAACAAAATCTTTTTGAGACGGTTCTTCAATATTTATAAAATGCACTAATTATATACATAATTATATAAAAGACATATTATTATTTAAAAATTATAACAAGTGACAAACTATTTGAAATAACTCGCAAATTATTCTATTATATATATTTATTTATTTTCAAAATTTCTAAAATTAATTACTTTAAATCATTTGAAAATTAAGAAGCTCGACATTAATTATTATCGGGGAGGGTCAAAATTAGGTGTCAACACATCCATTTGAAAAATAGGCTAATGTTTAGCAGCAGCAACAACCAAAACTGATCTAATTGTGACCATTTTAGCAACAGGGGAAAAAGTTTCAGTATAGTCTATCCCATCCTTCTGACTGAACCCTTGGCTACTAATCTAGCCTTGTACCTCTCAACAGCTCCTGAGGCCAAATATTTGACCTTAAAACACCCATTTACAACCAATAGGATGCTTGCCAGGAGGAAGGTCAACAATGCTCCATGTGTTGTTGGCCTCCAAAGCACTAATTTCAACCTTCATGCCATCAACTCATTGAGGATGGGAAGAATCCTCAGTAAATGATGTAGGCCCATAGACAGAGGAGTAAGCAGTAAATGTAGCATCATAGGAAGTAGAGAGAAGATCATAGGACACATGATTGGAGACAGAGTATAAACAAGCAGACCTAGACTTAGGAGTGATAAAATCAGTCAACCATAGTCTAGAGGATTTTCTAAGACCAACAGACTCAGGTGTAGGAATGGGGAGTGGAGGAAGTGGCACAGGAGAACCGGACTCAGGATTCAAAGAGATGTCAGAAGTCTCAGTGAGAGCCTGATCACACAAAGGGATCTCTGCACAAGGTAAGTCTGTGGAAGTAGAAGTGTCTCATGTAAATTGGAGCACAGGAAAAAAAGGAGAACTGGAAGGACTCATATGCTGAAAAGGAAAGATGGATTCTTTAAACACAACATCTTTGCTGACAAAGAAAGTTTTGGTATGTAAACTATAAAGTTTGTAGCCCTTTTGAAGACTAGAATAACCAAGAAACACAGTTGGAACAGCTCTTGAGGAAAATTTGTCAGTCTTCTTTACCTTAGAAGCAAATGCAAAACAACCAAACACTATAATATGATCAAAAGAATGGAGAGTTTGATACAATAGCTCATAAGGAGTTTTACCCTTAAGAACTGTGGAAGGTATCTTGTTTATTAAGTACACACTTGTGAGAACACATTCTCCCTAAAATATGAGAGGAAGGTGAGACTGAAATCTCAAAGATCTGGCCATCTAAAGAACATGTCGATGTTTTCTCTCTACAACCCCATTTTGTTGTGAGGTATAAGTGCAAGAACTCTGATGCAATACACCCAATGTCTTAAGTAAATCAAAAACTTGGGAGTTAAAAAACTCACAACCATTATCAAATCTCAACACTTTGATGGTGCTGAAAAAACATTGTTAATCATTGTAAAGAAGTTTTGTAAAGCTACTATAACCTCAGATTTAGAGTTCAACAGTAACAGCCAAGTATATCTAGAGTAATCATCAACCAAGGTAAGGAAATATCTTTTATTGGCATGAGTAAAAACTCTATAGGGACCCCACACATCAGCATGAAATGTATGAAAACAAGTTGATGTAGTGGTAGTACTTAAGGGAAAAGGTAATCTGGCTTGCTTAGCCAAGGGACACACAGTACATATATCAGTAAAGGAAGAAGACATATGTTTGCAACAACTAAGTATTCTCAGTACACTAACATGTACATGACCCAGCCTTTGATGCCATAAAACCAAGTTGTTAGGTCTAGTAGAAGAAACCACATTAGCAGTAGTAGTTTGATCCTGCTGAGACTTCAATTGAGTTCCCTGAGTCTTCAACTGAGTATCAACATGAACCACGTACAGATCATTCTCCAGTGTGTCAGTCCCCCTCACATTCCCACATGAAAGGTCCTGAAAAACACAATGATCAGGATAAAAGATAGCACAAAAATTTAGTTCCCTTGCTAACTTGGATATTGATAGAAGATTATAGTGAAATTCAAGAATGTGTAGCACATTTGAGATCTCAGCTCCTCCTAACACTCGAGAAGACCCAATGTGACTGACATGTGCAAGGCTACCAATAGGTAGATGTACTTTGTCACAAAGATCTCTATTTAAGGAACTATATTGTGTTAACATACTCAAACTGTGTACTATGTGTTTGGATGCTCCTGTATCAATGATCCATTTGTCAGCATCAGGAATGAGAGAAGGACAAATCATCATACCCGATGCATAAGCAGTAGTAGTAGTATCACAATTACTCTTTGCATTATTTGGCTCTATCAGTTGCAAGAGTTGCATGTACTGATGTGGAGAGAAATGATGGTGAAATTACTACTGTTGATGAGAGGAAACACCAGAAGATCCAATAGTTGGAATCTAAGAGGAACTAGAATCATCAGTTGCTCCTTGACTATTCCATGTTGAGGCATTCTGATGATGCATAAGCAGTCCAGGAGCATTGTTGAATCCTGCAAGATTAGCTGAAATAGGACTAGCATTGTTTCTCCTTTTACCTTTCCAATCAGCAAGATATCCATGCAATTTGTAATAAGTAACTCTAATGTGACCCTTCTAGTTCAGTAATCACCGTAAAAAGTGCTATTGTTGTTAAATCGTTTCTGATTAGATCTAAAACCAGCTCCAATAGGAGGATTAAACCCTGACTGTGAAGTAGATCCTGATTTTGGCATGTGCCTTTACCACTACTAAAAAAGGCCATAGCCTCGTTCATCCCACTAGCATTAGCAGAAACAGAGTGATCACTTCCTGTTGTATTAGATTTATCAAGGATTCTCTGACTTTCTTCAGCCATTACAAAAGAATAATCTTTGTTTACACCTGGTGTTGGATCAAGCATCATAATCTGACTTCTAGACTGATTATAAGATTCATTTAGTCCTAAGAGAAATTGCATCCGTCTCTGGTACTCAAAGTGCTCTACATAGGTCTTAGAACTCTCACAAGCACAACTAAGATAGGGCATCAATGAGTCATATTCCATCCATAACTCCTTGAGTCTGGAAAAATAGCTAGAAATAGACATAAGTCCTTGTTGCAATGTGGCAATCTCCTTATGCAGATAGAAAATTCTAGAGCCATCAACTTTGTCAAATCTCTCTTAAATCAGTCCATACTTGTTGAGCACTGCTAGCATAGACTATTCCACTCAGTCAGGGGCGGATCTAAGGGTACGGGTGGGGGTGCCATGGCACCCAGTGATTTCAGAAAAATCTTTGTATATATATGTATTTATGTATCAGATTTTAATATATATTAACTTTGTCACCCACTGAACAAAGAGATGAATGGTTCAAGTGGCGAAAGGCATGATATGCCATACTCACAATGCAAGTTCGAATCTTGCTACTAGCATTATTTTTTTTGCTCGTGCAGTGAAGCTTTTTTTTTCTTTTCTTTTTTGTCTTTTTTTTTATTATTAATGTGTGAAGGGCTTTAGTTTTTGTTTCTTCCATTCATTCTTATTTATTTACTATACTTTATTAATTCAAATTGACTCCTTTTCACCGTAGTTAATTTTAATTTTTTTAACTTTCACTAATTATTGATAAATATTATTAAGAATGTATTTAAATAGTAGTTTTAAAAAAATATAAGTTTTAAAATGATGAATATTATTACCAACATTCTTGCTAAGTAAGGTGACTAGGTTGAAACTACAATTTTATTCTCTCTACTATATATCTGCAACAACACATAAAGTCAATGGAATATGAATATATTCAATTAACACTATAAGATGATTTATACAAGCTCAAATTTTAATATGAAAAAAATTCTTTTTTCCTCAAAGTCTAAGTGAATAAGGCCTTTGATTCCTAAAATAAAAAAATTGAATTATTTAGTTATCTCTAATCACAGAATATCTAAAAGAAAAATATTACTAACATGCATGTTTGATCGATTTGTTTATAAAAAATCAAAAAGGATAATAACCCGAATTGTAACCCAAAATTAAAACAATCGACCTGTTTATCTAACTTGAACGATGTGGCACCCAGAACCTCCAAATCCTAGATCATTATCTATGATAGCACTATAGCATTGCATTTTTCCCATAGATTATGTAGAGATGCATTGAATTTATCCTTACTACATTTTCCATCAATAAATCATATCTTCCCCTTACCTAGAAGACCTATCTTCATATAGCTACTCCATAATGAATAATTCTCATATCCAGACAGTTGAATAGAGACCAGAGAACTACCTGGAGTATCACACGATTGCAGGAAGAGAGGGTGATGAGAATCCACCATTGTAGTTCCTCCTTGAACTGCACCACTGGTTGAAGAATCAGCCGGCATGATAAACTGCAGCTACAATTGCGATCTTCACTAGCTTCTAGGACAATACAGTACCTCGAGTCTTCTACTGCCCTGAAAGCTAACATGATCAACTGAGTAACACCTTAAGCTCTGATACCATGTTAAGCACCAACAATGGTGAATGAATGAGAAGACAGTAAGCTAAGAAGAAGAGAGAAAAGTGAAGTTTCATTCAGTTCATCATGATTGCAGTAGTAGTTTACAATGATACATATACATCACTATATAAAGGTGTGAATCAACTAACTAACTAGACTAGTTAAATTACCTAACCACAGTTAATCATAACTAACTTCTGTAACTACTTATTAACAGACTTGTAACTAACTTTTTCCCTTTACACTTTAGCTCAACAGTTTTCATGCTCTACAAAAACATACGATTCACTAAAATACTCAATGATTAAAGTTCACCTCATCCAGTTTAATATTAGTTTGACAATCACATATCCACAGCAATCAAAGCATTGGGTGAAGAGGCAAAATGTTCAAGTAAACAATTATACAACCGCAATTGATTTCACAGTGCAGAATTTTCTCATAGGAGACGCAAAATCAAACAGTTACCCAGATCTAACCCTTCCCCTGGGTCAACAATTAGGAAGAGAAAGTAACATCACAAATCAACAGATTTTTGGCACTAAAAAAAGGAGAGAGAAGAAAGTAAAACCTTCAATACTATCGCCTGCAAATAATCTTTACACAGTGATGAGCTCGTGCAAAGAGAATGGCAATGGTACTTCCTCCATGAATTGAGAGAGATGGGAAATTGGGAATTATAGTTTCTATTCCCTATAAAATTTCAAATGGGAACATTGAAGGAAACAAAAAATTAGAGGGAAAGATGATAAAAATTGGGTCCCCTTCATAATTATTAGCGGCAATTCAATTGCCACCCGAGATTGTTGTATTCATTTGATTATGAGAATTTTTCAATTTTTGTGTTTATTTTATTTAAAAATCAGTGTTTTATTATGAAAATTTGAAATTTGAAAAACACCTAAAATCTTGTTTTGCAAATCACGAGTCAACAAGGCAATATATGAACCGTGCCCCGTAGACATTATAGGTCTTGACTTTGTTTGATTGGTAGGATAAGAATAACAATTTTAAGATAAGAAATGTGAGATTATTTTATCTCGTATTTGATTATAGATATTAATTAGTCCGAAGATTATTATGTTTCTTTATCTATAATTTCAAAATATCTTTATCTACCTTAATCCGTCATATCAAACTACCCCATGAATGTCTGCATTTTGTCAATGTACGTAACTTTTATATATAGGCTAGGAACGTTTGGTCTAATCAACATGGACTTGAAGAGAATGAGGAAAAATTATTAGATCTTTCCACAGTTTTAATTAATTCAATTACTAATAATATAAGGTTGTACGTTATAATTAGTAACATAAAGTTATTCTCCCCATCCCTATGTTTCTTAACTTCATAATGGATGTATTAATTATGTAAGTTCCTTTCTTCTCAATTTTAATCTTTTCTTTTCTTTTCAGTGGTTCTCTTTATTCGTTTTCTTCCTTCTAGTGTTGGGAGGCATGTAATTGGGTGAAATATGAAACTTACAAACATCCCACTAGTTTAGGAGCTAGTTACTTAGATACATTCTAGTTTGTAATATTACAAAATTTATCATATTTCGTTGCATTCAGATACATGTAACTCGGGATACATGGGTCAAAATTAGGTGTAATTTGTTATAGATACACGGTATCCAAGTGAATTCGTATGTATCTAGGATACATAACAAATCTCGTTCGCCACTCTCCTATGTATTCGGATACCAAATACATACAAATCACACCGACAGGTACATGTATCTAGTGTGATTCACATGTATCTGGGATACATAACAACTCTAGCTCGCCTCCCTCCCCATCTCACTCGCCTCTCTTCCTTCTTTAGTATACCTGCAAAAACTGCATGTATCTTGGTGTATCTTTCTTAATATATGGTAGGAAACTCTTAATTAGTAGTCAGATTATATAATGTTTTGAAAGTACAGATGATATATATATATATATATATATATATATATATATATAGTACTGGAGTATGTTTAATTATGTAGTTTCTTAAAAAAAAAACATAAATGTCCTCTATAAATTTGTTATACAGTAGACTTTATGTATACATAAATTAAGTATATATCGCAAATTCCTTCTAAATGAAAATACTCTAGCACAATCCATGTATAATTCAAATTAATTATAAAAGTATACATCTACTATATGTATATATAAATTAGCTATGCAGTTGACTTTATGTTTACATAACCTAATTATACATATCAAAAATATTTTGAATGAACACGAATCTATCATTGTCGATGTATACTTTAATCAACTATAATAGTATATACATATACTATATGTGTATATAAATTAGCTATGCAGTAGACTTTATGTATACATAAAGTAATTATATACCACAAATTCCTTTTAAATGAAAGTACTCTATCACAATGATGTATACTTCAAATTAATTATAAACGTATACATCTATCAAATGTATATAGTATAAATTAGCTATACAGTCGAGTTTAAATATACATAACCTGGTTATACATATCTTAATCCTTTTGAATGAAGGTAATTCATCATTGTCGAAGTATACTTTAATCAATTATAATAGTATACATGGACTAAATGTATATACATAGCTCCACAATAAACTTTATGTATACTAATTAACTAATAATTTACAACAAATTTATTTTGAATGGAAGTATTCTATCACAATCAATGTAAACTTCAAATTAATTGTAAAAGTTCACATCTACTAATTCTATCACGAAGAGGACATGAATTTGGTCTCTTTTTTTTTGTCCATAAATAAGAGTTTTTTATTTCAAATTCTTGATCGTCGTGTTTTGCAGTAAGGAGTCTTGATTCAAAAGATGGGTGAGCTAGTGAAGAACAAATTCTGCTCGCGTGGCCTACAATGAAGGAAGTGGTTGGTGAACTTAAAGGTCTAAGAAGTTTACTAGGAACTCTTGGTCTAGTCAACGTCGAGATGAAGAGAATGAAGCTGAACCATCATACCTTCATGAGATTTCAATTAACTCTAGTTAATATAGATTCATCCATTTTGTCTAGAAAATAGAATTCGAATAGTTTCGTACCAATAGTCTAATTATGATGTAACACACCAAATGTACGGAGTATTTAAATTAGGTCGTCAAGAATTTACAAGGTTAATCTTATAACTTTACGTCACCCGTTGTTGAGATGTTGGGAGAGTAGTTGCAAATGGGTGATTGAACCAAGGAACACTTATATTAAGTCTACTACTTGAAGTGTTAAGACTAAAGTTAGAGGCCATGGCAGCCTAGAAACAAAAATTCTAGTTGAAATTAAAGTTTAATTACGGGAAGTATTTCTAATAATCTCTATGTTATTTGACTTGAAATGAACATATTTGCAATCTGTGAAGGTCTTGGAGTTCAGATTCCAACAAAATTAACCTCTTGTCAATCTAAGTTTGGGACAAAAAATTATACTATGTTTTACCACAGACCTATCACCTACGTAATACCACAGTGCATACGTGACATAGATCCCACCGAAAAGAAAAGTGATCCAGATGTACATAAACTACTATACCTTTATATTTTTATTCAGAATAATTTTTTCTAAACTTTATCCTAAAACTGGTTTCCAAGCAAACAGTGTTTCGAAAAGCATTTGTTCAATTTTTTATAAGCTTAAATGCCTAGTGAGTTGACCCTCATTCCTTTGCTTTCCTTGTATAGGATTGGTCCGTCAATCCTTTTCTTAGATACCGTTTAACTTTGATTTAAAGTTAAAATTTCATTTGAATATGTAATTTGAATCTCAAAATTACTTTGACCAAACGTCTACTTAATAGTATTTCAAGCACAGACGGTGTACACGATCCATATTAAAGCGTGCATGACCTATGTTGAACCAGTCTCTTCCGATGACCTTACAAGTGCAAATGGTTAGATTATCTACGTCAATGAGTTTATGTACACGCTAGAGAATAATAGTGACAGAATTGCTTCTTATAAAGTTTTGCCCAGATGTACAAGTTAGTTTATTATTAATTTTTTTTTTTTTGTAAATAAATAAAATAATTGAATGATTTTTGGAAAGAGATAAAAGTGATTAGAACCTGTTTGGATAGACTTATAATTTTTGTTTTTCTGACTTTAAATTAAGTACTAAAAAACATTTTTTTATTTTATCCAAATACTATTTGTGTTGCACTTGCTACTATTTCTATTTTATAAACATCATATATATAAATCATAAATCAAACCATTAAAGATCAAAAATCAATAATAAATAATAAATATCTTGTTGGTTTGATCATCAGTTTAGCGAGGAAATAAAACTGGACCGATGCATCCCTAAATTTAACCAAAACAGTATTAAAAATAAAGCAAGAATACATGATACTTGTTCTTACCTTTGAGAATATTTTGACAGCAATCAACCCCGGCTAATACTACTGTCCCTCTTGACTCTTCTGAATCATTGTTTAAGGCATTATTCATTGCCTGTTGGGCATGATTGACCCCAAATCGTTGCATTTTATTAATATGAAAAACCTTATGAGTCAGTTGTACTCTCAAACTAGAGTTTGCATCATTTTGGAAATTCTCAAAAACCATGGACCTAAAACACATGAATTTGCTTCCTTACCAAATTACTTCCTTTTACGCTTGTGTGCTGCTGCTACTACTACTACTGACATTAGCCCCAGCACAAAACACGACTAGTAGCACCAGCATCAAAGCTGCCAATACAACAAAACCAGGATGCCGTAAGAGGTGCGGGAACGTAACAGTTCCATACCCATTTGGTATTGGCTCAGATTGCGCCATTAACTCAGGGTTCGAGGTTATCTGCAACGTTTCGACTGATGGTACTCAGAAACCTTTAATAGGAAGCATTGAGGTGTACGACATCTCTGATGCTGAATTGCGCGTCGAGAATGCCATCGCTTGGAGATGTTATAATGAAAATGGATCTATGTACCGTGAAAATCTCAATTGGATGTATTTGGGGGGCTCAAGTTATCCCTATAGTTTCTCTGCAAGGAACATGTTTATCTTGGTCGGTTGCGATGACAATGCCCTCATCACGGGCCCAAACTTTGGGTATAACTGCTCCACCAGCTGTACCAGCTCGAACGACGTGATTGAAGGTAAATGCATGGGTAATGGCTGCAATCAGGTGCATTTGCCCAGGGGCTTTAAAAACTTTACACCAATTATTTCTAGCACACGAAACCACACGGATGTTTGGGATTTTAATCAATGTGGGTATGCATTTCTAGGCGAGGTAGATCGATTCCATTTCAGGGGCCTAGAGGATGTAAGTAATGTTACTACCTTTTATAAGAGTATTATGGCTAGTCTGCCCATTGTGCTCGACTGGGCCATCGGGGATTTCACATGCACACAAGCGCAAGATGGCAAGGATTATGCTTGCAAGGAAAATAGCGAGTGTGTTGATTCAGATGCTGGTTTTGGTGGCTACCGCTGCAGCTGTAAACCAGGTTTTCAGGGAAATCCATATCTCACTGCAGGCTGCCAAGGTAGGACGATTAACACAGTTTTTCAGGGCAATTCATTTTTCATAAATGGAAAAGATCAAGGCAAACCTTTTACACCAATGAAGTCTGCTTAATTCTCCATTTGATCAATTGAAATGTTTTGATATAAGTTATGCCAGTGTTCTACTTATTTGGTTTTTCCAGATGTTGATGAATGTTCTGATCCAAGCGCCAATACGTGTGAAAAGAACTGCACAAACACCCCAGGAAGTTTCTATTGTTCTTGCCCCGATGGATATACCGATGATGGCAAAAAGGATGGTCGTAGTTGCATTCCTCCCTACTCTGATCATCAGTCCCCATGGACCAAGTTCTCTCTAGGTAAATATCTTGGAAAATTTTCATAACCGCAATACTCCCTCCCTTCCATTTTATCTCATGTTGTTTGACCAGGCACAAAGTTTTGGAAAGAGACAATCTCATTAAGAGTAAAATGATAAATTTAAAGTTCATTTTTTTCTAATCATATAAAGACGACATTCTTTCATACACAGAGAATATCACATAAAACTGGGATAGAGGAAATAATAATTTATATGCTAGAAAATGTCTGGGAAGCTTGGAAGTCTATTTCAAACTATTTTTTGCTCGCTGATAATTACTTTATTTATCCAAAATTTGAATATTACATTTTTCTCTTATATAACAGTACATCATATCCGCACCACATCAGTGACAAAACAGTACTTTTGTTTTCACATATTCTTATGTATTTTTTTTTATTATGAATGTGGGAAAACTCCAATATTTCGTATATATGATTATTATGATCTATGACCAAGAACAACTCAATTTTATTTTTTAAGGAAATCCAGACTATGTTTGAATAATACAGAACTTGCTTTTCATATGTTTGAAACAGCCTCTAGGAACACCAATATGTTAGCATGTAAATTCAACAGTAAAATGAAAGTGTACAATCCTGAACTTTAGTTTTAGCTTAGTTGAAATAGGCAATAAAAGTTCAACTCTACTACTTACACAGGTACTGGAGTTGGGTCAATCTCCCTAGTGGTTGTGATAACATTGCTCTACTTTTGCATCAAGAAAAGAAAGTTGATTCAAGCAAGGGAGAAGTTTTTCCAACAAAACGGTGGTTTACTATTGAAGGAAAGAATATCCACAAAAGAGGGCGCTGTGGAAGCAACAAGAATTTTTACAGCTGAGGAGCTCAAGAAAGCTACAAACAATTATGCCAATGACAGAATACTTGGTCATGGTGGAAATGGGATTGTATATAGAGGTGTGCTACGTGATACTCGCATAGTTGCCATTAAGAAATCTAGAACTGTGGATGAGAGTCAAATTGAGCAGTTTATCAATGAGGTGCTTATTCTCACTCAAATCAACCATCGAAACGTGGTGAAGTTCTTTGGGTGTTGTTTGGAAGATGAAGTTCCTTTATTGGTTTATGAGTATGTCTCTGAAGGAAATCTGTACGAGCACATTCACAACCAACGTGGAGCAGGTTGGTTAACTTGGCAAAACCGTTTGAGAATTGCAGCAGAGATAGCCACTACACTTGCTTATCTTCATTCATTTGCGTCCATGCCTATCATTCATAGAGACGTTAAGTCTGCCAACATATTGTTGGATAATGTTTACACAGCTAAAGTGGCAGATTTTGGAGCATCAAGGCTAATTCCTCTAGATCAGACACATGTGGCTACATTGGTTCTAGGGACATCAGGTTATTTGGATCCAGAATATTCTCGCACGAGTCAATTGACGGAGAAAAGTGATGTTTACAGCTTTGGAGTAGTTCTGGCTGAACTTTTGACAGGGTTGAAACCTATTATTAGAGCTAGAAGTGAAGAGAACAAGAATTTGGCCGATTTTTTTGTGTTGTCCATGAACTCGAATAGCTTGTTTCATATTATTGATCATCGTGTTTTGCGGGAAGGGAGTCTTGAGCAACTCCAAAAGATGGCTGAGCTGGTGAAGAGCTGCCTTCAGCCGCATGGAGAAGATAGGCCTACAATGAAGGATGTGTCTATTGAACTTGAAGGTTTGAGGAAGATAAACGGAATCTCTTCGTCTAGTCAACATGAACAGGAAGAATATGATCAGGATGAAAGATCAGATCTTTACACAGTTCCCATTAACTCCTATGAAAATACCCCCAATTCAGATAGTTGTCGTATAATGCATCCTACTTACAGTCCAAGTTGATCCAAAATTTGCTCCACTAATAATGGCATTAGACTGCCTCTTACTGTCCCATATCTATGTTTCTTCCATATTGAATGTTCTAATGAAATTTGCTTTCCTTTTTCCTATCAATTAGATTTTTCTTTAAGATACAGTATTGGAGATCTTCACAGATTATATATAGAAGATCTTATGATGATAAGTGTTTTTTTTTGTTGCATATTGCATATAAAACTGTGCATAAATTTTATTTCAAGCCAAACTTGCCCATTATTGATAAAAACTGCAATGTAAATAGAGATCATTGCTTATTTCATTTTTCAGTTTCCACTCTCATAATACCAAAGACCGAACCCAACAATGATGACTTAAAACGCAACTCATAACATCTTAAGGATTTGGGAATCAGTACCTAAAATTTCGAATCAGGTTCTTCAGATGTCAGGATTATATTAGCATGATTTACCCCAGTCACTCCATATTCATTGTAGGTTTTTGACAAGATTTTCTTCTTGTTTTACCAGGATTTCCTTCTTGATTATATCTAGTTTGCATTGCTGCTAAAGTTACAGGCTTTGACGGCAATTGGTTAGCCAATTACAATGGCTGAAAATGCATTGACAAAATGGCTTAGGTTTCACCTTTAGCATCCATTTTCGGTTGTCTATAAATCCAATTAAACAGCCACTCAAAGTCACAAGCTTTAACAGTTGGGGCTCGTTTGGTACGAGGGATAACTAATCCAGGATTAATTTCAGGATGAGTTTATCCCATTTTTAGTTAGGATAAAATTGCGGGATAACTTAGGATGAGTTTATCTCTACCAAACACACCCATAAAGGATTAAAAAATTTCTAGGTGCTCGTTGTTGTAAACTCATTATGCATATCTATTTGTGAAATGCAAGCAAACGTACCAATATTGACTTGAGCAACTTCCTTATTGGCCTCAATGCAAACTTCCAATAAGCGCCTGCATTCATCAAACACACTCCATAAGAAGGAAGAATATCACATTATAAACACGTTGAAAAGAGGAATCAGTGTTCAACAATTGATTTAGTGTAGGATAAAATAAACAGCACTGACAAGAGGAGAAACAATTGAATCTCGTTTGGCAATTGTACAACAAAGAAAGGATTGAATTGATTGTTTACCTTGAGATGTAGGTTTGTATCTGGATGTACCACAACAATCTAGAGTTTGCCGCATATTCAGATGAATTTAGCTATTGGAAATTTAATCAAATGAATTTGTTACTGCGAAAACACATCGTTCACGGCAATCAAAGCCGTAATCGATCGACATTCAAATCTGAATAAAATCATTCACAATATTAATCACAGATTCACTTATTTCACAATGCATTGAGTGAAGAGGCAAAAAGTTCAAGTAAACAACAATTAGAACAGCTACTGATTTCACAGTGCAGAATTTTCTCAAAGAAGACGCAAATTCAAACAGTTCTCCAGATCAACTCCTTCTCCAGAGAAAGTAACATCACAAATCAATATTAGCAACACAACTTTGGCACTAAGAAGAAGAGAGAAGAAACTACTTAAAACCTTGATAATATCGCGAGAAACGAGAGGG
>JAJOOF010011069.1:0-15320 GCA_029582545.1 Solanum lignicaule
TTTTGAAATGGTTTGCCCTTAGTCCCTATTTCCCGTTAATTAATGTTGTATGTACTTCCGCGACCGATGAAGTGTGATGACAAGTTTGAGAGGCTTGTTTGGGGTTCCTTCGGGTTCCTCATTCGCCATGTCACGTCTAGGCCCTAGGCTTGGGTCGTGACAGTTCTACCACGGGAGCTTCTACCTTTGGATACTAATGTAGATCAAACAATCTATGGATAGAAGATTGGAAGAGTTATATACCAATTTGGATTACAAAATTCCAATTGGAATCAAGTCATAACAGAAAAGGAAGAAATAAAGAGAATTTCCTACAGGCATGTAGCCTCTTGCAGAAGAGTTCAGACGTCTTTGTATCGTTCTACCAGAACCTACTAGATTCATTTTTTATGGTGAGTTCAACGAACCTAGAGTTCTGATATAAAGTTTGGAATAACCCTAATCATTGTTACTTCACCCACATTAAATCACATGGTGGGAAAAACACGAACAAACCCAAAATAACCCAACACCATTTATATAAGCCTAATAATAGAATATAAAATAAAGAAAATAATTTAGTTACTAAAGAATTGAGTCCCCATAAATTCAACCTAATAGTCTAAAAACATTCATTGCAAAAACATCCCTAAGAACTAATAGTCTCCATACAAAACTCTAAAACATTCAAACTGGGGATGCAACCCACAACAAAATATAAACTAAACCCTATTAGTTTGCATCCAAACAAATGAACAAGAAGATATAGAAGAATTAATGATATCTTCATAACAAAGCTCACCCTTGAGTTCAGAATCAGGCGTCTCTTAACTGAGGTCTGATTTGATGTATCAATGATGCTTCATCCAATACTAAGCATGAACGATCGTTCAATAGTAATATAACCCAACTAGTGAGTTGGGGTCGAGTCCCGAGGGAGTGGTTGGTAATCGAGAATTAATAGGTAAGCAAGAACTTAGTTCAAGTCAATTATAGCTAAAGACATATACGAAGAAAAACATATCAAATTAAAGGGTGACACAAGTGTCAATTATCAAGGAGGGTTTGTAGTAAAATTAGCAACTAAAACAACAAAAATATAGAAATACAAATATGGAGACGGGATTCTTGGGATGTGATAGGACTATGGGATAAAAGAACCAACCGGGTAAATGCTATTGATAGTAAATCACTGTAAATTAGTAACTAAGCTAGACTTTAGTTGGGGTAAATTTTCTCTCGAACAATTTACCCCGAATCAAATTGGTTTCTCTCGAACACCGACAAGTAACAATTTAGCATAGCCTTCGTCTTAGTCCATTCCCTCTCTCGAGCTGAATATGTTGGAGAGGGTTTAGGATTCACTCTCTCGAGCTGAGCCCATGACAACCCAATCACCACCGACTATCGATTCAGTTGTTTTGGTTTTAAAACCTCTCTCTCGAGCAAGCCAAAAACACGAAAATAAAATTATATTTGCAACTACAGTCCCATAAAATTCAAACACAACTATTGAACGAAATCACCTCTAAACAACAAATTAACCATCAATTAGCAATACCCAGCAACAAATTCAACCCATATTCACATAATCACACCCCAAGAATTGGAGTTTTAGCTAGACATGGTAAAGAGATAGAAATCGATACCGAAAAGTGTTTCAATCAAATGGGTACGATAGATATGGTCTTTACACACGTCTAAGATGAAGAATCTTCAATATCCATTTCCAATTGCTTAGAGTTGGAAATCTTCAAATCTTCAAAGCTAAGAAACAATGTCTCCAAAACTATGTTTTAAAAACTGAAAAAAAATAATGTTTGATGGTCTAAAAATTTGCTATAGATTGCATACTAAACTAAAACTTCAAAAAATTATTTATAGTTGTCAAAAAGTGTGCTACGAAGGATCACTTGGCGCAGTTAGTCGGGATCGTCAATGCACTCGGCGATCCGCCCTTTGGTCTGGTTATTCGCCTTTCTGCATTGGCGTTCCGCAAATTCAAGTTCTGTAACGTTATGTGATGGAGTACTGCATTGCAAAATCGTTCGGCAACTCACCGATTACTCATTTATCTCGCCAACTCAATTTTCTCCTTCAGAGCTTGGCACATTGGAACATTAGGCGAGACCATAGCCATTCGGCGACTCGCCTAATGGTTTAGGCGATCCTCAGGCCGTCTATTCTTCTTCTTTTCAGCTCCCTTGTTCCTTTTTGCCCAATACTGTCCCTACTTTGCCTCTAACTCCAAATACCTGAAACTCAAGGATTTTCACCAGTTATTGAGACAAAATATGCATTTGAGGACACTAAATCTATCAAAATAAAGCCCTAAAAGAGTCCAAATCTGGAACTGGTGCCACTGTAATAGTTCTGCTACACTGGAGTACTTGCCCTACAGACCCTCTGTAGATAGTAGCTTCTCCTCGAGGATGGTTCACAAACCATCTCCTTTCAACTTGTTGAAGAGTCTAGGTGGAGGAACAACTGGTGGCACAGGAGCCACAGGAGGTGCCAGAGTTGGCACTGATTCTACTGGTGTTGATGTAGGAGTGACTCTGTTGGACGTGGTGTGAGATCTAGCCCGGAGCTCAAACCGCCAGACTGGTCATCATCAGGCTCAGATAGAGCAGCCTGGGAGTCAGCAGTAGCCCTGTCAGACCAGAGTCCCTTTCCCTTTTCTTTGTCACCTGGTGGAGGTTCTTGCCTTCCACTTTTTAAAGAATTTGATCCCCCTTTCGTTTATTGTGAAACCCCGTACACTTTTCCGGAGTTGCTCGTCTATGCTTGTCCTCACCATACCTGCAAAATATTAAGAAAAAGTTAAGAATAAATTAATCAAATTCATAGAAAAGTAGTTGCAGAAGGACTCGCCGAGCTACTCGTCGAGTCACCAAATCGCTTTGCCGAGTTGAATCGGGCTCGCCGAAAGGATTGGCTCAAATATTGTGGCAAGTCGGCGATGGTAAATTCCCCTCGGCGAATCGCTGATGGCATTCGGCGAGCAAGGTCTAGCTCACAGAAAGTTACAGTGCAAAAATGGGTTCAGGGGCGCAGACTAAGGGCGATCAAGAATACTTTCGGTGAGTCGTCGAGTACCTCCGGTGACCTCAGGCTTCTCGCCGAAAGTTACAGAGGTAAAAAACAAGTATAGCATAAAATTAAAGGCGAGATGGGGACATTAGGCGAACCATCGAGTGGTTCAGTAAGCTCGACCCATCTCGCCAAACGACCCAACGTGCCTATTTTCAACCCATCTTCTCGAATTCAACCTTGCAACCCCTGGAAACAAAATCAAACTAAGCACTAGTCAAATTAAAGCAAGACCCATAACACCCATTTCTTCAGGATACTCATACTTATCCCGATTTTGCCAAATTTGGCCAATTGATGACCTTTGTCCTGAAGAACAAAGTCATCTGCTCTATCATTAGACAAATTATGTCGTTCGGCACAAATATGGGATACTCAGACTTCACCTAACTAAACTCAATGACATGAAAGCACAACCCCAAGAAATTTAATTCATTTTAACGCACATATTTACGGGAATTCAACATTAAAGACTATGGATAGGATTATTGAGTTAAAAACAGGTATTCAAACATTCTACTCCTATCAGAGTGGCCCAACACACATCAACAACATAATATTGCTTGCATAAGAGTACAAATTACTAGAAATAAATGCAGAATTTGGAAAACCAATCTTTAATACCGATAAAAATAAGTTTGAAAAGCTAGGTGGCAATGTAATCCAAATCCAAGCACTAATCGATCAACTAAAATACTTATAGAGTGCGGAAATATCGAAAATACTAAATAGGTGCGAGTTTGGGAAGATGAAAAATGAGGGAAAATGAAAGAGTTTGAAATTTAAACCTTTGGCCTTTTAATAAACCGTCCAGTTCTCACCCATTTGGCGACGTTAGTCGTGCTCGCTGACCCACTCCGCGACACGCCGAGTGGTCACTTACCTCACTAAATTTTAAAGGACCCTCAGTTGATGTGGGGATCTAAACAAAGGACCAGTTCGAGATCGCCGACTATCGACCAATAGCCAATAATTTCCTAGGATCACCGAGTTTTATATACTCTACCTTAAAGTTGTCTTGAGTCTAACGGCGGTCTAGGTCGGGGTCACCGACCTCTTCGGGGTTTTGCCGACTGGACTTTAGGTCGCCAATCTGCACTTTTCTAACATTTCCCACACTTTAACCTGCACAATCGTTCGGTGACTCACCGATTGCTCCTTTATCTCGCCAACTCGATTTTCTCCTTCAGAGCTTGGCACACTGGAACATTAGGTGAGACAATAGCCATTCGGCGACTCACCTAATGGTTTAGGCGATCCTCAAGCCGTCTTTTCTTCGTCTTTTCAGCTGCCTTATTCCTTTTTGGCCAATAGTGTCCCTGCTTTGCCTCTAACTCTAAATACCTGAAACTCAAGGCGTTTCATCTGTTATTGAAACAATATATGCATTTGAGGACACTAAATCTATCTAAATAAAACCCTAAAAGAGTCCAAATCGTGGACTCATCAAGGTCTTAGATCATCCATAGTAAGATGACATGTACTCAACAAGGAAAAGAGTATGTGTAGTATCATTACCTAAACAACATTGTATTGGTAGGATAACAAGACCTTTCCAAGAAATAAATGTAAACAATCACCACAATATAGTAGCATAGAACAATGCATAACATACAACAATCATCAACCACATAGACTCTCAGTAACATGTCATGAAACAACAACACTACGGTCAAACAATGCGTAACTACATGTCACACACGATCACAATGCAAATAATGTGTCCACTCATATAATCTCAATCACTTACCAGATCCTCTCACAAAGCCCAAACTCATGTTGTTAGTGCACTGGTGTAGTACCCAAACCATCTAAAGTTAGTATACTAGCATGGTACCCGAGCTATCTAAATTTAGTACACAAGCATGGTACTCGAATTTAATGACCCTAAATCATTTATATGTTTATGCCTTCTAATCTTCATCTAGAGCATTCTTATAGTGATCCCAAGTTATTTATGACTTGTTGGGAGTGACATTTTAGCAACCTCGTCATTCGTTTTGTTATTATGTGAGTTTCTATGTTTTGGAGCTTTTGAGCCTTCAACGGTCATTTTTTATCAAATGTTAAAGAAATAAACTTAAAATTCAATTATGATGATTCCATCAGCTCTGTAAGGGTCATTTGAGGCTACTAGCATGGCCAGTCCAAATCTTGAGTGTAACACCCTGAATTCGAAACGAGGGAAAATAGAAGCTTTTAGAAAGTTGCATGTGCCAACCGACACTAGCCAACCATGGACCGTGGTGGGGAACACAGGCCGTAGGGAGGGTCCGTGGTTGGGGCACCTCAACTTAAGTTAAAGCCTAAGGACCACGACCTGACCAACGATTCGTCGGTCACACCACGAACCATGGTGTAAGGTCGGTAGGTCCCAAGGCCAAAACCCATCCTTGACAACCGAACCATGGCTGACCAAGACAGACCGTAGGTCCATCCATGGTCCGTCGGTTGGGGATCCATAGGTCAGGAGCTGACAATTACTTTTAGGGCACACAGGTTTTTCACTACAAGAAAAACAGTCTCTAAGGAAGAAAAATCTAGCCCCTAAAAGTCTATATCTGGTCCCAAATGCGAAGTAGAGACAAGAAAAGGCTGGTCGCCACTCGATGCAACCTCCTTAGTCGCAATTGGGCTTTAGCGACGAAGAGAAAAGGCTGGTTGTTACTTGGCATTGGAGACGGGGAAAAATCTTCTCGTGAAATCCTTTTAGAGACTACATATCTGGTCTCAAATACACTATATATATCTTGGGAAAGTCATATTCTTAGGTCATTAAATCTCTTTAGCAACCATCAACAACCTGGTCCTAGAAATCGTAAGAGACGAGAACATTCTGGTGCTTGATTAGACTAATTTAAAGACGATAATAACCTCGTCCTTGATTAGTTTTAGAGACGATAATGACCTGGTCCTTGATTAGTTTTAGAGATGAGAATGATCTGGTTCTAGATTATGTTTAGAGACAAGAATGATCTGGTCCTTTATTAGTTTTAGAGACGAGAATATTTCAGGTCCTAGATTATTCCTTAGAGACATTTCTGGTCTTAAATTGTCCTTTAGAGACGAGCAACTTTTCTGGTGCTAGATTGAACGTCAATGGTCCTATTTAAATTGATATCACAATAAATAAAACTCTTTAACAAACACTAAATCTTTACTAAAACTCTCGATTGAAGAAAGATATAGAAAGACAAAACCAAGAAGATAAAGATAAAGATTGCAATTAATTATAATAAATTGGTTAACATCCCATAATGTTAGTTGCAATATTTTCTTCAAAAAACTTATCTAACATCCGAGTTAGACTATACTATTGAGTTTTGCATAACATTCGTAGAAAACTAATAACAAGCTTTGCGTTACTTCCAAACTTGTATCTTGACTTGAAACTTCAATCTTCAAATCTGCTGGTTCAAAATTTTAAAAAACAATAATAACTATTGTATACATGTAAATTTCATACTAGAATTAGGTCAATCACTCACCCCAAAAGCAGTTCAAATTTCACCAAGTGTTATCTAGAAAAATCAACAAAAGTGAAGAACATAATAAAAAATTATCAGAAAAACATTGAGATGCATTTATCAAGAATCCAAATACTATTTTTGCATAGAGAATTTAATAAATAAGGAGGCAGTCCAAGAATGCAGCAGTGCAGACTACTGCGTCTCTGTATATACATTGAAGTACCAGTTCTCCTTCTAGTGCTCCTGTAATGGATGTAAATATTGTTCCTGGTAGTTCAGTGGTAGTGCCACATGTCTCTGTAGACACTTTTTGATAAAGTAATATATTTCCTTGTTCAGCAAAAGAGTGCAGCAGTGCAGAACAGGGAGAAGAAAGGCACATATGTTTGTTTACAGTTATGATAGAAACAGTGAGAAGAAGGCCAGTCTATATCATAATAAATCAATCCTTACGCTCAAAGAGATTTCTAAAACAAACAATGGCTGGAGAATTCAGACTACACCAACTTTTCTCTGAAATAGAGAAAGAAGAAAAATTTATACAGGAGCGCAAGGAACTCCTTATTTTGTACAGAGTTTTGTTTATTGCAAGAACAGAGACCACATTGATGACTATGAGAATCTGATTTGACTAAGCTTCCTTATTTTCAATGTATTATAAACGAACCGTTGAGACTATATCCTACAGTACCATTTCATTTTTCAGTGGTAGAGTTGCCTAAAACTACTGTTATTCTACTAGCTAAGGTCTTGTGGAATTTTTGAACAAGAACCTCTCTACTTAACCAGTTCTTAGAGGCTAAGTATTGTACTAGAACTCATCCAGTTGGAAATAAATAGAGATCTGGACAATCTGATATGTGAAAAAGGATGATGGAGGTTAAAAAATATTATGATCATCACATACTCCGGAAAATTGCTAAGGGAAATTTCTCTTTATGGTGGGATAACTGGACGGGTAAAGGCCTCTTTTTTAACGTCCTTAATCATCAACAAAGCTCTAAGGATATCAAAGTCTCAGACTACATTGAAAATGAAATATGGAATATGCCAAAACTGATGGATACAATTCCTTCTCACATTGCCGAGCACATTCAAGGAATCAAAATTCATGATGCACACAAAGAAGTCCCAGTCTGGACACTTGAAGACACATGCATATTTACATGTAAATCAGCTTGGAAAAGCCTAAGGAAATTTAAAATAATTTCTTTTAACTTCTTTGAAGAGCTCGCATCCTAAACTCTCTTTTAAAGTTTTTATTTTATTTTATGAATGTTATCAAATAGTTTACCTACTGATGATAAACTTTGCAGGTTCAAAATACATGGCTCGTCTAGATGCCATTGTTGCCTAATGGTTAATGCTTGTGCAATCCACACATATCAGATCCACTTTGATTAACTTGTGGGTGCATAAATAAAAAAACAATGTACACGACATGATTCTACAATGTTTGCTTAATGGTTGATGCTTGTGCAATCCAATATAGACTAGAAGCCGTATATTGTCAGGGAAAAAGGATATGGGCAATGAACTAACCCCATTCCATAGTTTCTCATGGCTGCTTAATTATACATGCATTCAGAACAACCTTGAACAACCCAGCCAACATGACATCAGTTTCTACTTTTTAAGGACACTACCTATTCTTCTGCTTGATTGAGTTTAAGCTAATTCTATTTAAAATCCAAGATAATCAGGACAAGAAAACTTGTAGAGATGAGGATGGATTCAGGCAAATCTAGTTTATATATTTTAGCTAGAAAGTATTAACTACCATCCTTTTTGCCAGAATTAGTCTAAATAGAAAATGACTATATACAAATCAACAAAATAAGCTAAAAATTTGGGTATCTTGTTGCTTACTTGGTCAACAAAAAAATAGAGGTCTTTCAGTTGAAACAAAAGATGTCGCAGGTTGAACATGTGACTGTTGAGCAGCGAAGAATTCCTTCATTTTCATTATTTATTTCATCTCATTTTCTAAGGTAGACAAGCGATCGTTCAAGGATTTTTTTTTCCTCATTTAAGAATTTATTTCTTCATTCAAGGATTTGTTATCCTCTCGAGTTGAACGTAGAGCAGAAAATAGTTCAGCCTTTGAAGAAGTTCCACCTTTTAAATCGTTCGCCTTTACTCCACCCCCAAATCTAAATACATGGCTACAAGTTTGAGATCCACAACATTTTTCAACAATCTCTATGCTAGATAGAGATGGATCATCTTGAACAATTTCATGGAGTTGAGCCAAAAAAAGCCATTGAATCGTCAACCATTCATTCAAAACGATGCATCTGGTGAAACTAATAGATCAGGAAAACATGCTACAATTGTCAAGAATGATGCAGAGTAGACTACTGCTGACTCAATCATGAAAGTTCTCAATGAAACTACAAATGAAGTTCTTGAAGAAATCATGAACGTTATTCTGGCAGCGACTAGAATGATGGATTTCAAGCGCATGAGGGAGAAAAATTGAGTTTCAGAACAGACATACTACTATTAAATTAAACAAAGAAGAAGAGACAAATGCTAATGAATACACAGTCCTTCAGAATGCACAAGGAAATAGTTCTCAAACTGCAGTGGCTAAGGATTCAACTGATAAGTCATTCAAGAGTAGGAAGCTTATATGTCCAGCATTTGATGAGAACAACTGTAGGAGTGATTTGAGTCACCAACTTCCTTGATAGACACTTGCCACACCTATAATAAGGAACTCAGATTCAAGCGAGCTTTAGCCTGCTCTCTAATAATTAAACTATCTAGGTGAACAACTAAATGATCACTCCATAGTAATCGTTAATGATGAATACGAGAACAACATATCAACAAAAGTAGTTCATTCTGATTCCAAAATTTTTGGAAAAGTGTTTTTAGTCGCTTATCTTTGGATCCTAAAGTACATAAGCTAAGTGAACAAGAATTTGATTATAGTATGAGCTTTGATTAAAATTATATGGATACAACAGTTGATGAAATCATGGACTTGTTATATGAGGATCAGAAGATTGTACCAAAAAATTCGTTGAATCGTAAACCATTTATTTGAAACGTTTGAACTGGTGAAACTAATAGGTTAGGAAAACATGCTACAGTCGTCAAGAATGATGCAGAGCAGACTGCTAATTCAATGATGAGAGTTCTCAAAGAAAGTGCAAATGAATTTCTTGAAGAAACCATGAACAATATTCTGGTAGAGACCATAATGGTGAATTTCCAACGCAGGAGGGAGACAAGTCAAACTTCAGAAAAGACTATATTTAAATTAAACAAAGAAGAAGAGACAAATGCTAATGAATACACAGTCCTTAAGAATGCACAAGGAAACATTTCTCAAACTTCATATATAGTTTTCTCACCAACTTCCTTGTCAGACAGTTGACACGGGCAATGATAAATCTTGAGGAAAACTATATATGCTCAGTAACTATACTATGAAGATCTGGGATAATATAGATAAGAGGATGAAAATTCAATATCCTAATGTTATATCATTGGGACAACATAGTGAGTGAATTATACAAAATAGTAGAGGTGTTCAAAAATTGCCCATGTATTCGAAATTATATACTCTGAACTAATAAAATGGATTAAAAGGAACTCGAGCGGATTATAAGGAAGATTTAACTAGAATATGGGAGAGCATTGCGAAGGAGACTTCCTACACTGTTTGTGTGAGAACACCTACTAGGATAAGAGGTAAAATACATAGTTTCTTTTTCTGAAAATCGTGTATGCTATATGATTAGAAGATTCATTAGATCAAATAAGTTAAGGCTTAAGCTTACTTTGGTGGTTAACACAGATTAATTACTGAACCAAAATTGACTTATCAATCGTCGAGTATAAAACATAGTAATCACTATGTTTAATTCACTGGTCAAAGACTCCAACTACAACTGAATAAGTCAAGTTAAAATATTTATCGATTCACGTCCCAAAACAAATATATAAAAGAAAACAATTACTTGTGTTGAAGTATATAGAAAATAATCAGTTTTGTTACTACATGTTGATAAAGACTCCAGTATAAAGAATCTTTGTGTTTTATAATTATCAGCTAATCAAACGACAATCAAATATTCATTCATACAAGGAACTTTGGTGTCCATTGAAGAATGGAAATCACGAAGCAGAGAATAACAGAAGCAGGGTGTCCTCTTAGTTATTTTTCAAAAAAAAAAAGCTTTACTTTATCGGTTATGTGATTTTTCGAACACACAATATTCTACAAACTTGAATACACTTCAACAAATTAAACTATCAATTAGAATCTGAACTCAATAAAACAAGAAAATTGATCAAATTTGAATGACATAACAGAGAACAGGAAGAAAAAGAAAAGAAAACTTACCAGAATTTCGTAGTAGAGAGAAACAAACAAAGACGTTGCTGATCAATAGAGAGTCTTTGAGGAAGAGTTAGATAACCCTAGGTAGAACCTGCACTTGTCGAGATGAAAACGAGAGCGTGTGTTCTCGAAAATACGTAAAGGCTAAGTTACTACCACTGGGTATTGAGAGAAAACAAAGTGTTTTTTAGATCTTTTGGAAATAAGGCTTCTTTTGGCGCCTACTTTTTTAGCAAAAATAAAGTTGATTTTATTAAAAATTTTAGGGATGTTTTGGCGGTGTGCTCTCCCGCTAACTCTCTCAATAACAATTGGGACTAGTTATTAATATTTTTAGGGACCAACTTTCGCACATTCTCTAAAAATATAGCTTTTAGGAGTGAAATATAATCTCGTCCCAATATGTATACTTTTAGCGATGGGATTAATGACTCATCCCTAAATGTTGGTCATAAATAAGCCTTTTTCTTGTAGTGTTTTCGGTTTTAATTAAATCAATGTGGTGTCATTTTGCCTAAGTCTAGAACACCTATATATGTATTTTTAACTCCCAAAAAGTCCTCATTCAAGTCATTCCCTCAAATCCCAATATAAAACCCCAAACTCCTCTCAAATATTCTCTCTCTTGAAGTTGGAAGTATAAGGAAGAAATTGAAACTAGGGTCAAGTCAAGTCTCCAATCTTCAAGATTGTGCGGGCTTCGTAATCAAGGTATGAAGGCTTTTCATCCATGGATTCCTTCCATCCATAGATTCCCCTAGAATTCCCCCTAATTTTATGAAGAATTCCCCAAATCTAGTTAGGGTTTCTTCCAATATTGTGGGTTATAATGAATGTTGATCCAATTGAGTGGATTAAGATTGTTTGAGATAGAATTGATAGAATTACATGTTGTTAGGATGGAATTACATGTACCCATGCCTATTCCATGATTCTAACCTAGAATTGATATAATTGGGTTGATGTTATGAAGCAAAACTTTATGGATTTAGCCTTATCCTTATAGGATTGATGAATTATGATTGGAATTGCTTAAGAATAAGGCTTATGATATGAATTATTGGTAATTGATGTCAGCGTTGAGGAAGGGATACTTCTCACATGAATTGCTTAGGTTTGAATGTATGAATGTGAAAGGCTTTCTCACATTAGTGATTCTAGGTTGAAAGGATTGGTCACCTAAAATGAATCTAGACTAAAATATTATGCAAATGATGAGGCTAGAGGCAACTTCCCTTGACCTCCACATGAAAAGGATATGAGGTGATTTTTGATACTCCTTAGAATTGAACAAGAGGTTATTCTCCACGTTCCTATTTTGAAGAATGGACATGGAGGCGAGTACCCATGCTCCTTATGAAATGATGTGGAGGTGAGTACCCGTGCCATATGATGTGATTTTGGAGGCGAGTACTAATGATCTTAAAGTAGGTAAGGCAAAATGCAAATACCCATTAGCCTTTGTAAGCTACGCAAAGAGGTAAATCCTCATGTCTTTAAAAACAATTATGAATAATGTGAACAATGATATGATAAATGTATAGATTGGATTGTTGCTTTAGATGTCTTCCATGAGGTAAGCTTCACTAGAGGCGGATGACCCAAGTCTTGACTAAGGATAAGTAAGGTTACTTGAGAAGTGTTCCTTTCTTATTATGATGATGATTTATGTGCATTGATTATGCTTATGGTTTATATTGACTAACCATTATGTCTTTTTTGTTTATGCTATCTATCATATTTGGTATATTTTTGTACTAACGCATACTCTTGCCTACATTTCTTTTAAAATGTAGGGTCCGGCGACATTGATTCTCCCACTCGTGGTTAGGTTCATAGTTGATCAAGGAGTGAATATTTGGTGAGTCCTCATTGTATTCGAGGATATGATCACCGTTCCCTTGTGTTTCTTTCTTTCATGTTTGGACTATTGTATAAGTTGTGTCCCACGATTAATTTATGCTATTTTGTTTAAGACAATTGTATTAGACTTCCGCTCGTTTTCTAAAGACTTTTATTTTATTAAAATTATTTTAAATTCCTGTATTCTATTAATTTATGTTATGATATGCTAAGTCGCTTTTATAAAGCCTTTTGGGGTCTTGTACACCTTGTTACATCTAGGGGGTACCCTGGGTCGTGACAAACTTGGTAATCAAAGCACAAGGTTTAGAATCGTTCTAGGATGTTTCAAACCACGTCAAGTAGAGTCTTGTCCATAGGTGTGAAGCACGCCACATTTATGAATGAGAGGCTACTAGATGTTTAGGAAACTTAACTTCTTCATTTCTCTAAGTCGTTCCGTGGAGTTTAACTCTATAAAGTCTTTATCCTAATCCTTACCTGAAGGTTTTCAAGATATGACTACTAGAAGGGCTAATGCTAGAAGGACATATGAAGACAATATGGGTCAAGAAGTTCCTCCCCAAGCTCCTTCTCAAGCTCCGATTGATCCTTTAGCTTACAATATGACAAATGCGGAGTTTAGGTCGGCTTTCCATGTGTTGGCTCAAGTCGTGATGGCCCAAGATAATAGAGAAGTGGTAGCACCCGTGAACCCAAATGTGGGTACGACAACAGCAAGAGTGAGGGACTTTACAAGGATGAACTCGCAGAAATTTTATGGCTCCAAAGTTGAGGAAGATCCTCAAGAATTTATTGATGAGGTCTATAAGATACTTGCTATGATGGGAGTGACTCTAGTAGAGAAGTCGGAGTTGGCTGCTTATCAACTCAAAGGGGTTGCTCAGATTTGGTTCAATTAATGGAAGGAGACAAGGCTGGAAGAAGTAGGTCCCATAGAATGGGAAAGGTTCAAAAGTGCTTTTCTTGACAGATTCTTCCCTCTTGAGATGAGAGAGGCCAAGGTTCTTGAGTTCATTAAACTTTTTCAAGGGAATATGCTTGAGGTTCACTCAGTTATCCAAATATGTCCCTTCTATTGTGGTGGATCGTAGGACTAAGATGAGTAAGTTTGTGTCAGGTGTATCCGACATCGTAGTCAAAGAATTCTGCACCGCTATGCTAGTCAATGACATGGACATTTCTTGCCTTATGGTGCATGCCCAACAAATTGAAGAGTAAATCCTCATGGAAAGATCTAGAGAAGCAAAGAGGACAAGAATGGATAATGGTAACTTTTTATATTCTAGGTCCGGTGGACGGGGTCATTGAAGGTTTCGGCAAAAGTTCTTTGGGCAAGGTTCTTCTAATTATTCTCCAAGGTCTAACAATTAAAGGGTGTCTAACCCTAAACCTCAAGGAGATGGTAGTAGGTCCATTATGCCTACTTGTGTTAAATGTGGGACAAATCATGAGGGTAAGTGTCTAGCGTGTTCCGATGCTTGCTTTGGGTGTGGAAAGACGGATCACAAGATAAGGAATTGTCCTTCGGTTGCTAAGAATGAGGGAGATACTGATCGTAGGGCTCAATACAACCCCTTATCCGGTCCTAGTGGTTCGAGTGTGAATGCTCCTAAGTAAAACCGATTCTATGCTCTCTAGACTACAGGTGATCAAGAGAGTTCCTCGGATGTGGTGACCGATATGTTAAAAGTTTTCCAAATAGATGTATATCTTTTGCATGATCCTGGTGCAACTTTGTCCTTTGTTACTCCTTATGTGGATATGAGGTTTGATGTGCTCCGTGATGTGTTGTTAGAACCTTTTTTCGTCTCTACCCCTGTTGGTGATGCTGTTGTGGGTTAGAGGGTCTATGGAAAATGTCTTGTTTGCTTGTCCCATAGAGTTACTCTTATTGACTTGGTAAAGCTGCTTATGTTAGACTTTGATGTCATCCTTGGTATAGATTGGTTGGATTCAAGTTATGGTTCTAGTGATTGTAGAACTCGAGTAGTCAAAATTTAGTTTCCAAATGAGCCTATCCTATAGTGGAAGGGATGGGGGGATTTTATCCCTAAGTCTCAATTTGTCTCTTGCTAAAAGCTAGAAAGATGATCTCTAAGGGTTGCATTTATCATATATTTAGGGTGAGGGATGTGCATTCCGAAATCCTTATTCTTTAGTCGGTCCCCATTGTGAATGAGTTTCTGAAAGTATTTCTCATTGATTTGCCCAATATTCCTTCCGAAAGGGAAATAAACTTTGGTATTGACCTTCTCCCAAATACAAAACCTATTTCTATTCCTCCTTATAGAATGGCTCCGATGGACTTAAGGAGTTGAAAGAGAAGTTAAGGAATTTGTTGGATAAGGGTTTCATCCGACCAAGCATCTCTCCACGGGGGTCATTACTCTTGTTTGTTAGAAAGAAGAATGGGTCCCTTCGTATGTGCATTGATTATCGACAATTGAACAAGGTGAACATTAAGAACAAATATCCTCTCCCAAGGATAGATGATTTATTTGACCAACTTCAAGGGGAAAGTTATTTCTCTAAGATTGATCTCCGATCAGCTTATC
>JAJOOF010011070.1:0-21706 GCA_029582545.1 Solanum lignicaule
CTTATGTATGTTGAAGCTATGTTATGTATGATCATTATGAATATGGTAAGTTATGATGAAATATGATCTTATGAATGTATGCATGAAGTAGGTTGCTTAATGTGATACTTGGCTTTGAATAGGGTTATGGGATTCTATTATTTGTATTGCACTAGTTTTACTTGGGTTGTCTACAAGTTGGGATGATCTTAGGTTGGTTTAGACTATGATGCTTACTTTGTGTGCATATTGGATTTACTTGGTAAAAAGCATGTTTTTACTAAATGTCCTTTTATGCATGTTTCAATGGTTTTTGTGCATAGTAGCCATACTTAGTACGTGTGTTGTACTAACCCATATTTTCTCCCTTTTTCCCAAACATTTAGGTTCGGGCCATTGAGGATTCAAGCTTACTTCTCAAGACACTTGGAGTTGCTTCCCCAAGTTGGTGAGTCCTCAAGTCCGAGGACAAGACCCTATGATCTAGCTTTTATGTTTAGTTCTTTGCTTATGTTGAAAGATATTGTTGTACTTTCCTATTTCAAGACTTCTTATTGATGTAAGGGCTAAGTCCCATTTTCGTTACTTCTATGTCTAGATGATGCATTGTGAAGAAGTTAGATTATGTTTTTCATATTTGAAGTGAAGTTGAACTTCCAAAGTAAAAGTTTTAAATTTTTCATGATTTTATTCTATGATACATGTTATGATGAATGCTAAGGGATTGTATAAGACCTCTTCGAGGTCGAATACGCCGGTAACGACTAGGGGGTGCTCTCGGGTCGTTACAGTATGAACATGTTCAAATCAGTCCTAGGAACAAAAATTATCAAATAAAGACAACATTTAAATCAGGGGGTGACATGAATGTCAGATGGGGGATTTTGGTTTGAAAGTATGAACTACAAACAACAACAAATAAGATGAATTCACAATAATGAGATGGGTTCTTGGGATGTGATTGATTATAGGCTAATGTAGACATATAGGTAATTCCAACTATTAGAAAATGGCTAAATATCAGTGAGTAAGCTTGTCTATAAGGGAGGTAACTTTTCTCTCGAACAATAAACCCCAATCAAGTTGATTTCTCTTTAACATCAACAAGCATGAAAAATAAGAACAACCCACACCTTAGTCCATTCACTCTCTCAAAAGTGAAAAACTTTGATTCTTCAAAGCTTAGGAATAACTACAGAAAACTATCTCTGGCGCTCAAAACTCAATAATACTCAACTAAGATTACTAATTCATACTAAACTAAATGTTCAAAAATGTATTTATAGTCGCCAAAAATGTGTTGAGAAGAGTCACTCGGCGAAGTAAGTCGGGCTCGGCGAGCCGCCTTTTTGTCACTTCCATCCCCTTTTTGCCTTTGTATTCAGCATCCTCAAGGTTTACAACTTTGGGCTATCTAGCATTGCATCGCAAAACCACTCGGCGATCCGCCGACTGCACCTTTTATTCGCCGTCTTGGTTTCTTCCTTCAGAGCTTGGCACAATTGAACTTTAGGCGGTAAGATAGCCATTCGGTGACTCGCCAAGTGAACTTGGCGATCACCAAGCTTACTTTCTTCATCCTTGCAGCCCGTTTTGTTACTTTTTAGTTGTTAGTGTCCTTGCTTTGTTCCTCAAGTCACATTCCTGAAAATCAAGGATTTCACATCAGTTAATGTCACAAAATAAACATTTGAGGACACTAAATCTATATAAACAAAGCCCTAAATGAGTCCAAATCTCGGACTCATCAGACTTCGGTTGAGAAGGTAGAGCTAGTAGCTTACCAATTGAAGAATGTTACTCAAGTATGGTATACTCAATGGAAGACTAATAGGTCGGTAGGAGTGGGTCCTATAGAGTGGGAAGTGTTCAAGTCTGCATCTCTTGATAGGTTCTTTCCCCAAGAGTGTCCAAGAATATTCTCTAAAATTTACTCAATTGTCCAAGTATGCTCCGACTTTGGTAGAAAATTCAAGTATTTAACAGGTATGTCTAGATTGGTGAGAAAAGATTGTATTTCGGCAATGCTTCATGATAATATAGATATCTCACGCCTCATGGTATATGCCCAACAAATGAAGGATGAGAAACTCCAAGACAAGAGTATGGAGGCGAAGAGAGCAAGGACTGATGATGGAAATTTTTCTAAGGGTAAGTCCGAGGGTCAAGGGCGACAAAGGTTCAAAAGGAGGTTCTCTAATCAAGGCTCATCTAGTGCTCCAAGGGCCAACAAAGATATGGTGTCTAACCCTAAGCCTCAAGGAGGTAATAGTGGTTGATCTTCTATGGTTAGGCCTACTTGTGCTAAGTGTGGTAAGCAACATGAGGGTAAGTGCCTTGTTCGCACGGTTGTTATGGTTATTGGAAAAGTGGTCACATGATGAGGGATTGTCTCATGCTTAAGGTTCAAGGAAGAGAGGCCCATCAAGCTCTTCCTAGTGGTTCTAATTCCGATGCTCCTAAAAAGAACCACTTCTATACTCTCCAAACCCGAGGTGACCAAGAGAGTTCCCCGAATGTGGTGACATGTATGTTGAAAGTCTTCTTTATTGATGTTTATGCTTTATTGTAGAAGATTTGTTGAGGGGTTTTCCTCCAATGCTTCTTCTTTGACGGCTTCGATTCAAAAGAAAGATAAATTTATGTGGTTGGAAAATTGTGAGAAAAAATTTCAAGAATTGAAAGATAGACTTACTTCTGCTCCGATGTTGACCTTACCAGAGGGTACGGATGGTTTTGTAGTATATTGTGATGCCTCTCGAGTTGGGTTGTGATATGTGCTTATGCAAAATGGTAAAGTAATTTCCTATGCCTTAAGGCAAATTGAAATTCATGAAAAGAACTATCCGACCAATGATCTCGAACTACTGGCGGTGGTGTTTGCGTTGAAAATATACAGGCATTATCTATATGGGGTACATGTGGATGTTTACACCGATCATAAGAGTCTCCAATACGTGTTTAGCCAAAAAGACTTGAACCTTCGGCAAAGTAAATGGTTAGAATTTTGAAGGACCATGACATGAGTGTCCTTTATCACCCGACAAATCTAATGTGATGGTGGATCCTCTTAGTAAATTGTCCATTGGTAGTGTGCCTCATGTACAGGATGAAAAGAAGGAATTGGTTCGTGATGTGCATAGGACGCCTGGCTAGGTGTTTCTCTAGTTGATTCCCCCAAGGGTGGTGTCACGGTCCACAATTGTTCTGAATAGTCCTTTGTGATGGATGTTAAGGCAAAACAAAACCTTGATCCTATATTTTTTGAATTGAAAGAGTCGGTGCTTCGATAGTCCATTGAGGATTTCTCCCAAGGGGGAGATGGGGTGCTTAGGTACCAAGGTCGTTTATGTGTTTCGGATGTTGATGGCTTGAGAGACCAAATTCTAGATAAGGCTCATGGTTCTAGATATTATATTCATCCAGGAGCCAGTAAGATGTACCGTGATCTATAGGAAGTCTATTGGTGGAATGTCATGAAGAGAGATATTGCGGGTTTTATAGCCAAATGTCCGAATTGTAAACAAGTTAAGGCCGAGTACCGTAGACCAGAAGGCTTGTCCCAAGATATACACATTCCCACTTGGAAGTGGGAAGATGTTAGTATGGATTTTATTGTGGGCTTGTGATATACCGTGAACTTACGGTATTTTTAATACATTAAACTTAAGAGTTGTGTGTATCTAGTGACATTTTATATTGGAATTAATGTTTATTGTGTTATATTTGCAGGAAATAGGCTTGGACGAGGTCGAGAAAGAGACAACTGAAATTCTGCAAAAGTGGCCATCGACAAAAGTGACCTACGGACCGTAGGTCCAATCCCGATCTGTTGTTGGGCTTACGTCGAATGATACTCAGGGAAATCTGACTAAGTGTGGAACTACGGAAGAGAATGATAGATCGTAAGTCAACCCATGGGACGTCCTGCACAACCGTCGATTGATTCAGAGATTTTGAATTCCAATACTTGAGGAAAAGTTCTAATTGTGGAGCCACGGAAGGAGACTCACAGACCGTAGGTCAACCTATGGTCCGTACTACACGTGTCCGTCATTTGTGTCTGAAAGTTAAATGTTCCAGCTTCTGAGAAAAATCCTAAGTCTTGAGCTACGGAAGGGACCTACGGACCATAGGTCGATCCACGATCCGTAGGTCAGTCTCATCGATCAAAGCCGCGTCCAGCAGTTTATTTCCTTATTTCATTCCATTTTTTTAGAGCAAGTTTTTCTATAAATAGGGTATGTAAACCTCGTTTTTGGGAGTTAGACATTATTAGAACTTTTAGTTTTTGGTATTCTCTTGTGGAATTAACTTTGCAACTTTAGCAATTTCATTTCCCAAGTTTGTTTTACAAGATTTTGATTTTGCAATTTGATTCGAGATTCTGGGTTTCATATACTCAATACGTAAGTTCATTAATTCTTCTTCTACAAATATGAATTGTGTTCTTGAAAGCATGAGTAACTAAATCCACAACTAGGGTTGTGGGAACCATGAGTGAATAACAACGTATGAATAATAACTAAGTAACTCTTGACTAGTGTTTATACATGTATTGGTAATTCTTTCGCTTAGAAGTATTTTTAACAAGTGCACGCATTAGAACTCACATTGTTGCTACTTGTCACACCAAGGAGGTAGTTAATAAGAAAAGAATTATCAACAGAGACTTAGTGTGATACTATCTAACAGTCTAATGTCAATTGGTGCGAGGGTGAAAACTAAGTCATACATTGATGTGATGTCTAATCTAAGGTAAAGGTAAGGGTTAGTAAATTATACACAGGTAGCTAGACCAAGGTGCGGGGTGAAATTCTCTATTTGGCGGACCAAGCACTTAGGGATACATAACTTACCACTTCACATGTGATACACTAGGAGAGCATTATTGTTATTAGGATTACCGTGTTATGAGCTTATGGGGAACACATACACCCTAGTCTCTATCTCTTATTGATAAAAACAAATTTTGAATCATGCTCACTTGTTACTCAACAATCAATCAGTTATTTGTTACACAAACCCCCCCCCTTTACTTACTTGTCTCGGAAATAAGTTGACTAAACGAATATAATCGTGAGTTAAGCTTCAGTCTAAACCATATTCCTCGTGGGATCGAGCCCAACCTACAAGTTGGGTTCTTTACTTGATAATGATCGTTTATACTCTATAGGGAGGTGTATTTAAGCATATCAAATTTTGGCTCCCTCGTCGGGGAATAAGGCTTTTAGATTAAGTTTAACTACATTATTGAACTTTAGTCAATTATTTCCTAATTTTACTTTTATTTTTGTTTTTTTTCTACAGGTTTCTACTCTAGTGTATGCCAAGTACACGGAGTCGAGGCGAACCATTGACCCCATAAGATCCAGGGTTGAACAGAACTTTGAGAAGGATGAATAATCAAGGGGTCCTAGTCAATCCAATAAGTGGGAATCTAGGTGATGAAGTTGAGTCGCAGCCTCATGGGTTTGTTAATGAGAATGCGCAGGTTCATGGCGATACCTTACTTGGAGATGCATTGAGGGTGCAAAATCCGCTAGAACCAAGGTTGCAAGACAACTACAGGGTCGAATTTAATATTGTTGAATCTGAAGGACCCATTGTTCTCCTTTCACTACCTCCGGGGTACACATTCGGGTGACTAATAGTTTGATGCAGATGCTTACAGTGAGGAGTTTGTTTTCTGGTATGGCTTCGGAAGATCCGCATGGGTACATGGCCAAGTTGAGGAGTGTTTGTAAGAGTTGTTTGACGCGACCGGAGTTGGATATGAACGTCATCGGGTTGAGAGTCTTCCCTCTATCATTGAACGGTGATGTTGTTGTATGGTTTTATAAGCTTCCGTACAACTCTATTCATACATGGGATCAATTGCACAAGGTGTTCATGGCCAAGTACTTTCTGTTGTCAAAGAAGTTGAACCACAAAGATAAACTCAACAAATTTGTAGCACTACCTGGAGAGTCTGTGAGTAGTTCGTGGGACAGTTTCACTGCATTCATTAGAAGTGTTTTGAACCACTGCATTGATGATAAGTCAATAAATGAGTATTTCTACAGAGGTCAAGATGACAATGGTAAGGCAGTGCTTGATACTATAGCTCGAGGATCATATGGTGAGTGCACTTTTGAGGAGATCGCTGATAAATTGGAAAAGATTTCCCGAAACAATAAAGCATGGAGCACTCAAATAACTGACACTGGAAATAGCACATTTGCAGTTCAAGCTGCACCTAGTCAATCTGCC
Source organism: Solanum lignicaule (assembly GCA_029582545.1). Taxonomy (NCBI): domain Eukaryota; kingdom Viridiplantae; phylum Streptophyta; class Magnoliopsida; order Solanales; family Solanaceae; genus Solanum; species Solanum lignicaule. Next base: position 6,232 of record JAJOOF010011070.1, read on the forward strand.
AATGACATTCGTGAGGAAATGGCACAGATAAGGACAAAACTTGGGTTGGTTTTGAAGCATGTAAGCGAAGGTCCAGAAAAGTTAAATGCAGTGAATTACTTTACTAGGACTCCACCACCACAATAAGAGGAATGCTACTATTAGAAGGATGCTTACTTGGTGAATGATCAAACGGGGGTTCTCGAGCCAACGCCCAAGGTTCCAACTCGGATAATTGGCGCCAAGGGAAAGGAAACAAAGGTAGGAACTATAGCAACTACAACCAAGAGGGTAACTATGTCCGGGATGGGAACTACAATCACGACAACAACTACAACTGGAACAACTATGGCAATAGGAACAATAGAGTTGGGCCTTATGTTTCTCCATAAAATTGGGAATCTGGCAATAAGGAAGTTGGGGGTAGTATGTCACGGATTGAGGATATGATGAAGAGGTTTGATTCAACTAATGAGAATGTGAAGAAGATGCGAAACGACTTGTCTGGAATCGGTTAAAAAGTTTATGCACATGCAGTGTCGATCAAGCAACTTAAGCAGCACATGAATCAGTTGTCCACTATAGTCAACCCATGTCAGCCTGGCACACTTCCTAGAAACACCATCCAAAATCCAAAGAATGATGGCCATTATATGGAAGTCACTACTCGAGGGGGTAAGCAAACCATTGATCCACCTATGCCGTCTTAGATCGAAATTGTAGTTAAGAAATATGATAATGAGATTGAGGTTACTGGAGAGTTCAAGAATGCTACAGAGAAAGAAGCGGAGATAACCCAAAAAAGTTGTCCCCATGCCTAGACCTCCACCTCCATTCCCATAGAGGTTGATAAAGAAGAATGAAGAAGGGAAATATCATAGGTTTATTACTATGTTGAAATAGCTTTCCATCAATGTTCCGTTGATAGAGGCTTTGGAGCAAATGTCTGGGTATGCGAAATTCATGAAAGATTTGGTGACTAAGAAGAGGGCCGTGAGTTTTGAAGATGACAATAGGTTGCAACATAGTAGTGCTATTGCTACTCGGTCACTTGTGCAGAAGAAAGAGGATCCTAGTGCTTTCACTATTCCATGTACCATTGGGTTATTTCATTTTGCGAAGGCGTTGTGTGATTTGGATGCTAGTATTAATCTGATGCCATTGTCTATTTACAAGAAGTTGGGTTTAGGGGCTCCAAAACCGACTGCGATGCGATTATTCATGGCCAATAGAACTATGAAGAGGCCCATTAGTGTTCTCCAAGATGTACTTGTGAAAGTGGAGTCATTTATTTTTCCAGCAGATTTTGTGATACTAGATTGTAAGGTTGATTTTGAGGTTCCCATCATCCTAGGGAGACCATTCCTTTCTACTGGATGTGCCTTAGTCGATATGGAAAAGGGGCAAATGGAGTTTTGATAAATAATGAAGAGGTAACTTTTAATATCTGTAGGTCCATAAAGAAGGAAAGTGATCTCAAATCAGTGTCTGTTGTGAATCATATTGTGGAGCGAGGTTCTTATGTATCTATTGAAGAGAGGTTGGGTGTTGATGCACTGGCAGTGGTAATGATGGATTTTGAGGGTGATGGTATTGAAGACTATGATGAATTGGTCGCCGCACTTGATAGGTTCAAATTCCCTTCCAAACCAAAGAAATTGGAGCTAGATATGAAGAATTACGACTCTCCACCCGCAAAACCGTCTGTTGAAGAGGCTCCAAAATAGGAGCTTAAGGCTCTACCATCACATTTTAGGTATGTATTATTGGGGAGAGATGGTACTTTAAATGTATCATTGCGGCAGATTTGAGTGAGGTTCAAGTTGAGGCATTGGTTTCTGTGTTGAAAAGGTTCAAGAGGGCTATTGGGTGGACTATTGCAGACATTATTGGGATTCCTCCTAGCATTTTTTCTCATAAAATCCAATTCATGCCGGATCCCAAGCCTAGTATCGAGCACAAAAGAAGACTAAATCCGCCTATGCAAGGGGAAGTGAAAAACAAAATCATCAAGTGGTTGGATGTTGGAGTCATTTATTCGATTGCAAATAGTAGTAGGGTATGTCCTGTTCAGTGTGTGCCCAAGAAAGGTTGGAAAATTGTGGTACCTAATGCGAGAAATGAGCTTGTTCCGATGTGACCCGTGACTGGATGGAGAGTATGCATGGACTACTGGAAATTGAATGTTTGGACAGAAAAGGACAACTTCTCTATGCCATTCATGGATCAGATATTGGACCGCTTTGCTGGTAAAGGTTGGTATTGCTTTCTTGATGGTTATTCGGGATACAATCAGATCTCCATAGCTCTGGAAGACCACTAGAAGACTACATTCACTTGCCCTTATGGGACTTTCCCATTCAAACGAATGCCATTTGGGTTGTGTAATTCTCCAGTGACCTTCCAGCGGTGCATGATTTTGATATTTTCTGATATAGTGGAGGACACCATTGAGGTATTTATGGATGTTTTCTCTGTGGTAGGTGACTCATTTGATGGTTGTTTGGATCATTTGGTAGAGGTACTTAAACGGTGTGAAAAGTGCAATCTTGTTCTCAATTGGGAAAAGTGCAACTTCATGGTGAAAGAGGGGATCGTTCTGGGTCATCAGGTTTCTGAAAAAGGGAATCGAGGTTGATAGAGCGAAAGTCGAGGTAATAGAAAAGCTTCCACCACCTATCTCTGTTAAAGGTATTAGAAGTTTTCTAGGGCATGCAGGCTTTTATAGGAGGTTTATCAAGGATTTCTCCAAAATTGCACACCCATTGTGCAAATTGCTCAAAAAGGAGTGTAAGTTTAATTTTGATGATGCTTGTCTGAGATTATTTGGAGAGTTGAAGGAAAAGCTAGTTTCCGCACCTATCATTATTTCACCGGATTGGGGGCAACCGTTAAAAGTGATGTGTGATGTGAGTGGACTGGCGCTTGGTGTAGTATTGGGACAAAGGCGAGAGAAGATTCTTCATCCTATTTACTATGCTAGCAAAGCACTAAATGATGGCCAAAAGAACTATAGAGTGACTGAACAGGAACTCCTTGCTGTGGTTTTCGCATTTGAGAAATTTCGATCTTACTTGCTTGGTACTAAGGTCATAGTGCATACTGACCATTCTGTATTGATGTATTTGATGGCTAAGAAGGATGCAAAACTGAGGTTGATTAGATAGGTATTGTTGCTTCAAGAGTTTGATTTTGAGGTGAAAGACAAAAAGGGGACACAAAATCAAGTTGCTGATCATTTGTCCAGATTAGAAGAGGAACCTATTCTCAAGCTAAGAGATGGGGCTGAAATTAATGATGCGTTTCCAGATGAACAGGTATTGGTGGCTTCTTATGATCTTATTCCTTGGTTTGCAGACTTTGCTAACTACTTGGCATGTGATCTGGTTCCATTGGATTTGTCTTTTCACAAAAGCAAAAAGTTTATGCATGATGTGAAGAAGTTCTTTTGGGATGAGCCTTATTTGTTCCGTATTTGTGCTGATGGGATTATTCGTCATTGTGCGCCTGAGGTTGAGATGATGAGTATACTAGAGGCATGTCATTCTTCGCCTTTTGGTGGGCATCATAGTGGTATTCGGACTGCGCATAAAATTTTTGCAGTCTGGGTATTACTGGCCTACCATCCACAAAGATGCTCATGATTTCGCGAAGTCTTGTGATCATTGCCAAAGAGAAGGAGGAATATCAAAGAGGCAAGAACAACCTATGCATCTGATTTTGGTGATTGAGTTGTTTGATTTATGGGGCATTGATTTTATGCGTCCATTTGTTAGTTCACATGGGATAAAGTATATTCTTGTTGCGGTTGATTATATGTCAAAATGGGTGGAATCTATTGCGCTTTCAAACAATGAAGGTTAAAGTGTCACCACATTCCTGAAAAAGAATATCTTCTCCAGATTTGGTACACCTAGGGTGATTATCAGCGATGGAGATTCCCACTTTTGCAATAAGTTGTTCAAGTCCTTGCTAGAGAAATATGGAGTCCGTCACAATGTAGCCACTCCTTACCATCCGCAGTATAGTGGGCAAGTTGAAGTGTCCAACGGAGAGATCAAGCAAATTCTTGCTAAGACTGTGAATGCAAATAGAACCGATTGGTCAAGGAGGCTTGATGATGCTCTATGGGCCTATTGCACCGCATTCAAGACTCCCATAGGTATGTCCCCTTACCACCTTGTATATGGGAAGTCCTGCCATTTGCCGATAGAGCTAGAGCATAAGGCTATATGGGCGTTGAAGAAGTTGAATTTGGATTGGGGCGCCGCATAGAGTCAAAGAGTGAATGACGTAAATGAGCTTGATGAGTTTCCCCTAAAAGCTTATGAAAGTTCAGCCTTATACAAGGAAAAGATGAAGAATTACCATGATCAAAAGATTGAAAAGCGTGAATTCGTCGTGGGTGATCTGGTGCCTCTATTCAATTCAAGGTTGCGCTTGTTTCCTGGCAAGCTCAAGTCCAAGTGGACCGAGCCATTCATAGTCACTCAAGTATTCCCAAATGGAGTAGTCGAGCTCGAGAATAAGGAGGGACCAAGGTTAAGGTGAACAGCCAAACGATCAAGGCATACATGGGGAAAGAAGAGAGTGTGCAAGAAGTGATTGAGGCCTACTACCTTGATGAAGTTTGAGTAATCAAGGGGCCTGCGTCATGTTGCGACGTTAAATGAAGCACTGCTTGGGAGGCAACCCAAGATGTACAATCTAGCCAACTATAGGTTTTTCTTTTCGATTTAAGAGATATCTTTGTTCATTTTATTTTCTGTAATTCTTTAGATTGGCATTTTATTTTTATATTAGTGTTGGCTAGATATAGCATAGGGTCCGTGTCTAAAAAGTGTCCAGAAAATGTAAAAATAAAGTCCTAATGGTTGCTACATGTGCAGGGATGAAAAGCCAAATATGCAAAAAATGTCTGTTGTAGAGGTCTACGGACCCCATCGACAGTCCGTGGTTCCATCCACGGACCGTGAATGGCGTTGGTAGATCAGTAGCCTAATTTTTCTAAGTGTTGAGTGACCTACGGTCCGTAGGTTGACCCACGGCCTGTAGACGGGGTTTCATGGGTCCAAAGTTAGGGTTCTGTCGACCCGACCCTCACACCCCTTTTAATAAAAACTCTTCAATTCAAATACAGCCTCCATTACCCAAACTCCCTCCTAACCGTTTCTAACCCGTCCAAATCCCGTAACTCCCTCATAAATCCCCGAAATTACTCTCCTTTCCCATAATTATACTCTCCTCTCCCATTATTCCGTTCTCTCTACCAAAAGTCATCATTTTTTCCCTTCACCAAAGAGTTCAAGGTTCGGGTTCGGTGTCAAAGGCTTGAAAAATGTCTAAGGAGTTTGTTGCCTCACACAATCACCCACTTCCAATACCTGTAAGGTAAATGACTTCACCTTAACTCTGAATTTTGGTATTCATTGTTCAATACATGAAGTCACGAAGTGGGTCTTGACCTTGGGTTGTTTTTGTAGGAAATTGCAGGATAAACTATAGTTAGAAACACCCTTGGGACGATAGAATATGATTTTGTTGTCATTATAATCAAATAACTCACTGTAAATAGTCTAAATGGCAGTTTCGACTTAGGGTTCCTAGCTTTGTATGCTACAAAAGTTAAATAATGAGTAATCGGAACCCTAGGGATGACAAACTATCATATATTATGTTGAAATGCTTGATTAGACTTAGGTTGATTGTTTGAATTGTTGAAAAACTAGTCTAAAAATGAGGCATGTCTGATACGTGGCACAGATCTGACCCAAGAGACCTCATCTACGGACCGTTGGTCAATCTACGGACCGTAGGTCGGGTCCGTGGGTCTGTTGCACATGAAAAATCCTCTAAGTGAGGATCCACGGGATGGACTACGGTCCGTAGGTCAACCTACGGACCATTCTTCACATCTGTGGTTCTCATCAGAGACCCAACTTTATGGGATCTCTAATCTACGGAGAGGACCCACGGACCGTAAGTCACCCTACGGACCATTGGTATTCACCGTAGGTGGTCACTGATGCTACTGCCCATAATTTTTTAGTTTTTATTTTGGTTCGTTCTTTGTTCTAAAAAAATTTCGACTGTGTTATGTGTTTGTTTTGGTACTAACTAAGCCTCCACAGGTACAATGACTCCCAAGAAAGCTTCGGTCTATGCCTCAAGGGGAAAGTCCAAATCAGTGGCATCAACCCTTCGGATAATTGATGAAGATACTGATGCCAAGACTGACCCCGCATATGTCCCACCAACTACTAGGACATCCCCTACAGCACCACACACCACACGGAATCAATCCCGGTAGGTGGTTTCCGATGTAGTCACTGCCTCCCAGTCTGATGAGGAGGATACACTGATTAGTTCACCGGCTGGTTCTAAGTCTACTTCTGCTTCCAGCTCCGATTTTGGCTTCACATCTGGCTCCAGTTCTAATGGCGCCAACTCGTCACCCTCTGAGGCTAATAGTGCATATGATATACCAGTGCCTCCGAGTACTGATCCTGCACCAGTTCCTGAGGAGCCAAACAGATGGTGCGTGAGTGGCCAGTGGCCGATATATAGAGATGGTATTGTCTGAGCAGCTAATGGTTGAGAAGTACAACGAGCGATGGGTGCATCAGTAGCTACTGGAAGATCAATAGTAAGATTAATAGGAGGAAAATAAAAGGGAGATAAATCAGACAGAAATGAATGATACACCGATCAGTTTGACGATGGACTTGATGATGAAGGAGCACATAAGATTAATAATGGAGCTGGAGAGGCAGCAACTGTTATGGAACGATCACTGGCAGCAGTTGGTTGAGAAGAAGAATAACTAGGAGAAATGACTAGCAAAAATGTTATGAAAATATAGTCAAAGGTGGGTGCTCTATTTGGAGTGAAAGATGGACTAGTAAAGGGAAATTGTAACTTGTAAAAATTACATGACAAGATATATATATATATATATATATATATATATATATATATTACCCCACTAGGGACATGTACAAATTGATACCCTTATGATTTCCACTATACTCTAAAAAAAATCAAAGATCAAAAGGCTAATATGTGAGAGTTATGCAGATGAATGAATGAGAAGCACATAGAACCAAAAACTTTCATGAAATGATAATTAGGAACCTTTTTGAACAACTTCTCAAATGGTGAAATTTTATTGAGCGAAGGTGACGAGATACAATTTATTGTAAAAATTGTTATAAAAAATGCACGATCCCAGAAGGTGAGAGGAAGCGAGGCATGTGCGAGAAATGTTAAATCCATTTCAACAATATGACGGTGTTTTATCTCGGCAGTATCATTTTAATCATGAGTATGGGGACAAGATAAGTGATGAACGATTCACTCTTGACCGAAAAAGGTGGATAATTTTCAATATTCGCCACCCCAATCAGATTGTACCACTTTTATATGACGCTCAAAGAACTTCTTGACCTGAGTATTAATGTGAATAAAGATGGTATAAACCTCATTTTAGGAACTCATAGGGAATAACCATGTATATTTGCTAAAGTCTTCAATGAAAGAAACATAATAAGAAAAAAAATTAGTAGCCAATTTTGGGGCAGGACCCCATACATCAATGTGGATAAATTAAAGAGGATACATAGCACTAGAAGTAGAAATTAAAAAATGGCAATTTGTGACTCTTTCAATATTGGCAGGATGAACAAACATTTAACCGAGAACTCGGTGTGAGTAGTAAAGAGAGCTTCCTAATAATACTATTGACTGCTCGTAGATATGATTGACCTAAAAAGCCTATGCCACAAATCAAAAGATGACTTGGAAACATAGAAAGACGATGATTTATTTGAGGAAGAGGGTTGGCTGAGTGGTTGGGCAACAAGGAGGCGATAAAGGGCATGCTCAAGATTCCTGCACATTTGTACTTTCCCCATTGTATGATCCTTCGCAAAATAAAAATGAGGGTGAAACTCAAATATAAATTCATTATCAGAGGTAATTTTTTCCACTCCAATCAATTTTTTTTGTAATTTCAAGCACTAATAACATATTAGATAGATGTAAAGATTGAGTAACTATATGTAAGGTAGAATGACAAAAATGAAAATTTTCTAAACATGTACCATTACCAATATGAATTTGATCATTTCCCATATACTCTTCTCTTACCTCTATATTATGCATATCATTAGTTAAATGATGAGTAGCACCAGAATTTGGGTACCAATTTGAGTCTCCAGCCCTGGAAGGTTGTGTTAATAGAGCAGGCATATGCGATGGGGATGGAGATTGATAGGCATAGTTGAAATGATGGTAGAAATTTAGGTCTGAGTGACAAAACATATTACAAACCTATCATTGATTTTGTTTGCACGAGTTAGTATTGCGACTCCGACCTCATCCTCGTCCAGATCTGCCACCATAATCTTGATTGTTATTGAAATTAGTAGGCTTGTTAAATGAATTATCATTCTTAGTGTTGTTTGATTGTCTAGAAGACAAGTTGGCTTGGACTAGTCGTTGTTGCAAGCTTTTCATCTCTTCCAAATAATACACATGACTTAAAAGCAAGTCATGATGATTCGGCCAATGATATTGACTTCTCCTTAGCAGTAATAAAGACAACCGCAACATCAAAATCTTGTCTAAGACCTCCAAGAATATATAACACAAGATCATAATCAGTGACTGGATGTGGCGAAACTGCAAGATTATCGATACACAAGTCTTCATATTTTGATGGTATTCTACCATAGATGAGTTACCTTTCTTCGTGGTTTGTAAATGTGGCATTAGTTGAAGTATCCTAGCCTTGGATTGGGATGCAAACATTGTCTCAAAAGATTTCTAACAAGTTTCAGATGTCATACAATCGACTTCTTAGGACAAAATCCCTTCGCTGATGGTTTAGAGAATCCAACTCAATAAAAGTTGGTCTAGTTTAATCCATAAATTATATGCTAGATTGATAATCGCGCTAGTTGAGATTTCTTCAGAAGAGCTATTTGGAATAGCCTTCGGAGGGCACTTGTGAGTACCATCACTTATCCTTTGAGTTCGTTACCCCTTAGAACATAGAGAATTTGTGGTTTCCATGCAATAATGTTATTACGGTCTAATTTAAGAAGATGTGACTGATTAACATTGGGTGCGTATGTTGAAAAATCTAGGAAGGAGTTTGCGAGGTGATACTGATAATTGAGGGTAGTGCCATTGTGAGAGATGTCAGTTTTCGCAAGGCTCCAATACCATGTTAAAGTGTGTGACCATCTCATCTATAAATTCAAGATGTTAGAGAGATCACACTTTATTAGTGAATGATATTCTCAACACGCTCCCTCACGTGCGGTCTGATTTTTTTTTCATAGGAAAGTATGTGGAAATTCTTTTTAATTTGGGTGGCGATGAGATTTGGGTTAAAGTTGCACAACATCATATTTTCTTTTAATTTGACATAGTCTACATTATAGCTATTTTTTAGCTTTAAGTCATTAGTTTGATACTTCTTTTAGTACGTGATAGTTTTCCTAGTCTATAGAGTTGCATATAGTTTTCTCTAAAGTTTAGGAGTGTTTAATTAGTGGAATCTACTAGTGTTTTAATGGGATTATGTGTCTATCAAGTTTGTAACTCTATATAATCCATTAACTGATGGAATAAAAAATTGTCTATTTTTTTCCTACAAATTATATTTATGGTTCTTCCTCTACAATCCTTTTGTATTAAACTTATTAGTTTCTTAAAGTTCTTCATAGGGTATCAAAGCAAGGCGGTTATGTAAAAATAATTTACTACAGTTTTTTTTCTTTTAGATTTCTATTGTTGGCGCAAGGATGGACCTACAAGTTTTCAGTGGAATGAAAAGGCTCAACAACAGCAACTACATGTTCAACTTGTATAATATCTTATATGCAACGATATAACCCGTGGGAGGTTGTAAATGGCAACGAGGTGAAACAACCCAAACTCGAAGATGCAAATGGCATGCTGCAGAAGTCGAAAATAAAAGTTGGAAAGGATATGTTCTCCTTGAAGACAACTATTAAAGAGGATGTGCTAGAACACATACGATATGCCACCCCCCAAAGCAGGCTTGGGATACATTCTCCAAGTTATTTTCAAAGAACAACGACAAGAGGCTTCAACTCTTAGAGAGTGAATTACTTTTGATAGCACAATGCAACATGTCAATTGCTCAATATTTTCATAAGGTAAAGACGTTTATCGAGACATTTAAGAGTTAGATCCAAAAGATCCAATCAGAGTTATGAGGATGAAGTAGATCATGGATGCATCCATGATATGAAGCCTTAATATAGCGGCTTCTTTACTATTGTACAAGGATGGAAAAATCAACCTTCACTTGTAGAAGGTTGTTGTTTTGTATGTGACGCTGCTAAGTGTTGTCATGTTAGTAGTCTTGATATTTTTTTTTATAACTTTTGAATTAATTTTAATACAAAGTTCTAGAATGTAGAAGATATTGTAATATTCGGTGGAGCTTGATTTAAGCACAAAAAAGGGAGTCAATTTCTAGGATTTAGGGGATTGGACACCACTTTATGTATCTATATATGTAGTATACTTTTGCTGAATGAAAGCTTCTGCTCCCTTTTCTCTAAATTATCTCTCTATTGTAATATGTTTATGCTCTTTCTCTCCTTAAATTGGCATCAGAGCTAAATTGATCTTTCAGGGACTGTTTTGAGAGAGAAAAAAACACAACAAGATCACCTTACAAGTTTAACTTGTCCAGCTCTTTTTTCAGTTTCCTTTCACATGGTCTCTAGCAGTTCTCCTCTTTCACCCCTATCCTTAATGGCGAGTACTACCAAGTTTGCGCAGAGAATATGAAAATATACATGAAAGTTCTTGAATTATGAAAGTATGTAGAGGAAGACAGTGCTCCAGAACCTTTGAGAGCAAACCCAACTCATCAGCAGATCAGATGTCCTGAAGAAGATATCGTAAAAGGTCCAAAAGCCCTGTCTTTCATTCACGATGATGTCTCATATTCAATTTTTACGAGGATCATGACATGTGAATTTGCCAAACAAGCTTGGGATGTGCTGAGAAAGAATTCCAAGGGAATTATAGGATGAGGCAAATGCAAATATTAAATCTAAGAAAAGAATTTGAGATGTTAAGAATGAAAGAAATAGTAAAGCTGAAAGATTGTATTGATAGAATCATGAAAATTGTCAATCAGATCAGATTGCTAGGGGAAAAAGTAGAAGAGTAGAGGATAGTTGAGAAGGTAATGGTGACACTTTCAGAAATGTTTTGTCATGACCCGAGTCTAGAACCTGGATGCGACACAGTGTAATGACTCCGAAAAGTCTCATACAAGCCTCACAACATTGATAACATTCGATATAAGGAAAACGGTACAAAATATAAAACTTTCTTTAAAACCATACAATCAAAATACTCATTTAAAACACTTGATACACAGTAGAAGTCTATTGTCTCACATGGCCATCTAAAAATAATATCTGAAACAAAAGTAGGGTCACGGTCCTTTACAATCGAAAAGTCTAACAATAGTCTTTTAGATGAATGAAAATGAAACGTCAAGTACTTGTCCTCGATCTATGAGGACATACCACTTAGTTTTGGAGAATCTCAAATCCAAGCTTCAACTAGAGAGAAAGAAACTCACTTGCCGAAACCTACACTTATAGTAAAATATGAAGAAATATGGGTTAGCACAATTAAGAACTAAGTAGGATAGCGATGCAAAAATCATGCTTTAAAACAGACATTTGGTTTGAAAACCATGCATTATGCCAATTTGAGAAAACTTCATGAACATGAGTATAAGAGGCATAATATACAAACATAACCAACATGCAAGTTATTTCTTCACATTAGAACATAATCAACCACATAAGACATTTCATTACATTAGACTTTCACCTCAAGTAACCCCAAGCCATACCTTGTGCAATGTATGAATAGCGTCCCATACGACCATCCACACTAGATACCACATTAAGGCCACCAAAAGTAAACTTACCATTCATCCTTTCCATCTTTACACAGTACTCATACATAAGAGACATAAACATTTCATAAGTCATGGCAAAGAAGTAACTCATAATACAATCCAAGTATAACATGCATCATTACATTAGACATTTAAGCCAACATTCTTCATTAGCTTCATTAAGAGCACATTCATACATTAGTCATTAAGACATTAGAGAACTCACTATAGCCCTCTCAAAGCCTACTAATGCAATGCATGGATAGCATCCCATACTACCACCCACACTTCATAGAACTTCTCAAGAAACCATAATGCACATCTCACATGATGGGAAATAGGCATTAACCGACATAGACCATGAGAACTAAATCATGGAATCCGGTGTCGTATGACCACACATTGAAGGAAGGTGTTCTACTTGCCTAAGGTAGAACTAAGTGTATTTAGCTTAAGTGGATCCACTAGCTATCCTATGTGGACACATAGTTATGGGATAAGAAAGATGTTCATTGAAATCCGGCCTAACATAGGGAGAACTTCCATCTTACCATACCCATTCGCTACTTAGCTTCCATTCCAAAAGAGTAGTTCATTTTCATTAACATTATTGTACTTGAGAGGGCCCCCAACATTAGGCCTACTTACCCAAGGTACATTACACAAGAAAGAGTCAATACCATTAGGTCTACCGATTCAAGGTACATTAAGGATAGCTCATTGACTTTCCAAGAAAGGGCCACCAACATTAGGTCTACCGCTTCAAGGTTCATCATTTCACACAAGAAAGGGCCACCAACATTAGGTCTACCGCTTCAAGTTTTATCAATACATTCATTCATAGACTCCTCATGAAAGGGCTACCACCATTAGGGCTACCGATTCATGTTCGTTAATTCAAGATACATTCATCAATACAAGAAAAGGATGCCTTAAGCCTACCAATTCAAGATACGTCAATCCACATTACTTTCATTTATACAAGAATAGGATGCGTAAGCCTATAAATTCAAGATATAACATTACATTATAGAAACCCTTCACATTCTATCATCATCATTCATGAGTGTTAATTGAGAATATGCTTTCAATCATAACACAATTACATTCTAAACATGATCATAGCACCTTTATTGAGATCACACATATATATGCTTCACATCATAATCATACATAGATCCTTCATTAACTTGCTTTTCAAGGCTATGAACCAACATCAACCCATAAATCTAAGATACTACAATAAATAAGGAAATTGACATGATTCAATAACTAATCCAATATAAACATCAACAAATCAACATACTTCCATGATCAATCAATTCCCAATCACAAAATAACAATTTAGGAATTTGGGGGAAAACATGGGTTCAAGGAATAAATCATCTTATTTCATATTTAAATCCACAGTTCATTCATAATTCGATTCAATAAAGCCTTTGAAAAATGTTTGGAATCGAACCCATGCATAGATTGAAAACTAGGGTTTTTGGGGAAACATTAGAGATTTGAAATTGGCTCCTTGAAAGAAACTAAGTCAAGGATGAAGACTACCTTACCTGTAATGGAATAAATCCACGAAAATACCTTGAAAACTTGAAGTCTTGACCTTGGAAGCTTGAATCCCTCACCTCCAATGGAGGTTTCTAGAGAGAGAACTTTTGGAGGGGAGGGGAGGTTTGTATTTTGGGTTTTAAAATAATGAGTTGCAAATGTGTTTTAATAATTTAAAAACCCTTAAAATATCTTAATAACCAATAATAACCATCCAATAACTAGACTAAGTAAATCAGGAATTTACTAAACTACCCCAACACTTGGTCGTGCTTGACAGCTTTTAGAAGTAGTGACCTACTCCCATGACCTACGGACCGTAGGAGGGCTCACACCCGTCATGCTGGTTCGTGGTCCGGGCCAGGGACTCACCATTTGGGGCCTTGACCTACAGAGGCCATCCACGGGCGTGGATGGACCTACGGGGGGTAGGTCCCCATTCGTAGGTCACCATATTTTGGGCAGTTTTGGTTTCTTGGCAGCGTTGGGGGTTAGGCTTTAAAGGTCTCCCCTCAAGGACCCTTGGTTGGTCTTTGAGTGGTCGTACCTTAACTTTTAATGCCTAAACTTCTCAACCTAATCCCGGGACAACATTCTACAACATTAAACCCCTCAACAAATCAAAGACACCCTAGTTAGGCTCTAGTTTCACCTATTCATTTTACGGGTCGTTACATTATCCCCCACTTGGAAACATTCATCCTTGAATGACACTTTAAACACATTAAGGGATAACGACTCAAGACTAGCAGCCCATCATGCATAACACATCAATATAATGCACAAAATCATAGGAGGAAACATCAACTCCACATCAATAAGCTCAATGCAACACAAGAAAGTAGGAACTACATCTACAAACTAATTATGCATCATAACTTCAACATTTCTCATTACATTGGAGGAATTACCTTCTCCAACTCAAATCATACTCATCATAACATCATTAGGCACATTATACAATTTCTCTAAAAAGCACACTTTGGCATGTTCAACAATTCACCTCATGAAACATATAGGCAACTTATACTAGATGCACATCAACATGAGGAACATATATCATAAAAACTCATTTTCTCATTTAAACATGAATTCATCAAGAACATGCATATCATAAGGAGACAATGGAAACACATAATCACACATGACTCCAAAACATGAAACAAGCTACAAGGAACTATTGGTCTCAAGCTCGAATAGGAATAGAAGAAAAGAGATAAGGACATCAAAAATCTCAACAACCTTACTATTCAACATACTATCCCCCACTTAAAAGTAAACCCAACTAAGGCTAACATGAAAACAGCATAAGGACCTCAATACAACATTCACAACTATAAGGAGCTATCACTTACCGGTGCCTTCATCCGGATTAGCTCATTTGTCCTTGTTAGCTTAAAGCACATAGAAACGGTTTCTCTTTGGAACATCAAGATATGGCCATTAAGAGAATCTTGTTTGGCCTCCTTTCCTTTGGCCATAAGAGTAGGGCAATCTTTCACTTTGTGATCATTCTTTCCACAACCATAGCATCCACTAGTACTGGCTACTGGCTAGGCACTTCTCAAAATGCTTATTTCCACAATTGTGGCAAGTATGTTTAGAAGATGAAAACCCACTATGAAACGACCCCAAAAATGCCCGAAAATGTGCTTCGGAAACACCTATAATTGTAATTTCCATATATCTCAAAATCCGTGCATGATTTCGGAAATTCAACTTCATATTCTTATTCAGGGGGTCAAATTGAGTGGGGAAAGGGTCTAACCCAAATTTTAGAGCAGCCGTATCAATATTCAAAAATCGCAAACAATGCGATTTGGAGGGTCAACTTTAAAGGGGCATATCTCTTAGCACACAAGGAACTGGAAGGGCTACAACCTATTAAATTAAAGCTCTTTGAGTTAGCTTTCCAACACACTTGGTTTCACCTCATTCCGAGTTAGGATGAGGGAGTTATGACCATTTTCGTAA
>JAJOOF010011071.1:0-16758 GCA_029582545.1 Solanum lignicaule
TCAAGACATACAAAACTCAATTACTTGTCGTCGAGTGTCTATTCAATCATCTGTTCCTCAAAATTTCATCTCAAAAAAGACAGTTGAAGAACATGTTAAGTCATTGTTATGTTTTTCCTCAAAACAAAAACAAGTTGACTTTTCTAATATCGACGTCAAACTCATCCCTAACGCATTTCCACTTATGAGAGTCTTAGACATTGAATCCCTCAAGTTTAGTATTCCCAGGGAATTTTACCAGCTATTGCACTTGAGGTATATTGCTATCTCAGGTGATTTCAAGGAACTTCCTAAACTCTTCACTTCTTTCTGTAATGCACAAACTCTTATTCTGAATACTTCCAAGCCCACCCTTGATATAAAAGCTGACATATGGAGCATGCCACGTTTACGCCATCTGCGCACCAACAAACCTGCAATCTTACCACCTCCTACTGCCTCATCAACAAGTAGTAGTACAAATTCTTGTTTGTTGCAAACTCTATCTCTGGTTACACCAGAAAGCTGCAATGGAAATGTTCTTTCAAAGGCTGGTAATGTCAAAAAAATGAGTATTGAAGGTAATTTGACGCCTTTTCTTGAAACTAGCAAGGGTGAATTTTTCAGCAATTTTCAAGTGCTAAAGCTCCTGGAAAGTTTAACACTGCTAAATGATGATAAGAGCAATAAAGCTCTTCACCTTCCGTCAGCATTCTCCGAATGTTTACCACATTTGAAGAAGTTAACTCTATCAAAAACAAGGTTTGACTGGAACCAAGCATATAGATTGGGGCAGGTGAAAAATCTCCAGGTCCTAAAATTGAAAGAAAATGCATTCACGGGGCCGTCCTGGAAGATGGAGCCGGGAGGTTTCAAGAAACTTCAGGTCTTGTGGATTGAAATGGCAGATTTCGTGTCGTGGGAGGCATCAAACTATCCCTTCCCAAGACTTAGGAGCCTTGTCCTGATCTCCTGCCTTAATCTTGAGGCTGTGCCACTTGAGCTTGTCGATTTGGATAACCTTCAAGAGATGACACTGGACAACACAAGCAAAGCAAGTGAATCTGCAAGAGAAATAGAACGCGAGAAAAAGAAGGAGCAAGCTGATCCAGAAAGTGGCAAGTTCAAGCTCACTATTCCCTATTGAAGCTGATTTCAGTGCCACAAAGTGAAGTTTCAATAAGGTCAGTCCACTTCTCTCCATCTCGTATCATTAAATATCGAATAAGACATTTTTCAATAAGAGTGCATCTATCCCTATAGTCTCTATACGCAGAATTAGTAGGTAGCAGTGTGTTGTCTTGCTGTCCGTTCATATCAGTAGTCATAGTATTGCTCTTATAGTTTCTTATCCTTCGATTTTTGTTACTATATGTTGTCCCTTATACCTCAATTATCATAATGTTTGTTGTAGTTTATTTATGTTACTATCTGTTGTTTTTGTTATTATCTGTTGTTTATTGGAAACAATCTCTCTTCCTTTGAGGCAAGGTTCCTCCCCAAACTCTATTTTGTGGGACTACACTGAGTATGTTGTTGCATCGTGGGTTTCACACTTTGCTGAAACATTAAATTGGGCAACATTACTCTGTTATACTACTAATACAGAATTTAGGTGCCTTTATATCAAACATAGATTATATTCAATTATTTTCGTGTTCGTCACATTCCTCTCCTATTTTTCTCTTACTTGTTTTCCTCCTTTTCGCAGGAGAGTATCAAGGCATGATGATGCATTTGCAGTCTCAGTTCATCTGATTACCAGTTCCAATAAAGAAAACAACATTTCCCTTGGTAGTTTTGGAGATGTTTTAAATTGATGTTTTGAGTGTTTTGTTTCATGTAAACTGTTTCGAACAAGTATTTTTTGTGTTTTCTTTCAGTACTGAATAATTTGTTTAATCTGTAGTTAATATTTGGATATCTATGTATTGTTCAAAGACATGTTATTTGTTAGTTATGAATCTTATTTTGTGTGTAAGCTCTCTGATATATGATCAAGAACAGTGACCAAATGCATAATACATAAACATGACTCTTAACTTGGCTTCAACAAATAATTAAGCCCTCTAACTTTGAGTGTGCACAAGCAGACACTTAAACTTGTATAAAATTAAACAAGTAGAAACACGTGTCCTACATGGCATAATGCATGTAGGATGTCATGTAGGTCGAATGTGTCCATATGTTCAATTTTATACAAGTTTAAATGTCTACTTGTGCTCACTCACAATTAAAGGTCATAGTTGCGAGCTGACGCCAAGTTAAGGGTCATGTTTATGTATTATGCCTTTTTCTAACATGTTCATCAATGGACAATTGACACTTTTTTCATGGTAGTTTCTAAAGTGAAGAAGGCAATTACCACTATTACTATGAGCGGTTGGATGACATTGTATGAACAGGTGTACTACCAACAAGGATTGTGGTGGAGTAGTACGTACTTCTTGATCCTTAATCAAAGAAATACAAAATAGGGAATGTTCTTAATGTATATACTATAGATGTCGAACCCTTTGGTTAGCTCCTATGTCTATTTCTTCCGATTTTGAACCCGCTTAGTGAAAATTATGGCTCCACCACTGAATGTGAGACTTACTGAAGCGAATCTAAATTTAATCTGGCCTGGGTACTCTCGTTTATCTTGATGTCAACAAAACTCCTTTCTTCCACAATTAAAACAATTGTTGAGACTAATAAGATGATGAGCTCGCAGCCTCGCACTGGCATACAAACCACGGTTAAAATGGGAGGAAGTTAAAAGGTTTGTATAAATTAAATGGAAAATGTCAAATGTGTATCAAACTTTGAGAAAAGGCTTATATACGTCATTTATTAAAAAATTGGCTCATCTATGTCATATTCATTTGAGAAAAAAAGATTCATCCATGTAATTAATCATTAACTGAAAAAAAAAATTGGTTTTGCAAAATCATTTTTTGCACATGATCAATTATGATTCAATCATGTCATTAATTAAAGGAAAGGGTCAAAAATGCCCTTAAACTATGCGAAAGGAACAAAAGTGCCCTTCGTTTGTAGTTTGGTCCAAAAATGCTCTTATCCTCAAATGTCAATACTTTGGTCCAGAAATGCCCTTATTGTTATTTAATGGGTTAAAAATACACATTTTTCAAATAAATATATTGTTTATTTTCTTTTAACACATTTTTTTTCTAATAATATTTTTTTTAAAATTAGCAAATGTTTATCTTACTTCAATTCAGAAAATAAAATAAAAAATGAAAATATTTCTTATTTTAATAAAAAAAATTATTATAATTATTTTTTTATCGTTATATAAATATAATCAATGATGGATATACTTTGATCTTATATATATGACATATATTATATGGCGAAAGGGTATATGAAGTTAAAATATTTTAATTGATAAAATGAGATTAAGAAGAAAAAAAATATTTCTTACATTAGTTTATTTGTTAAAGTGATTTTAAAAGAAAGAAAACAAGAACATGGTTTTTTAATAATATTTTAATGATGAAGAAGATGTGTTTAAAAAGGGAAAAATAATAATATATGTATTCGAAAAATGACATTTTTGACCCATTTAGTAACTATAGGGGCATTTTTGGACCAAAATATTGACTGCAAGGGCATATTTGAACCAAAATATTGACGACAAAGACATTTTTGAGTCAAACTACAAATAAAGGACATTTTTGTTCCTTTCACATAGTTTAAGGGCATTTTTTTTTTATCCTTTTCCAAAAATCAAGAGAAATAAAGTATTACAAAAAACACATAACTGCAATTTGTTGGTGCATCAACATCATAACCTTTTATTATTATTATTATTTTGAAGAAAGAAACTATATTGCAAATTTTCAATTAATTTATATCTATAATAATAATAATAATAAAGTAACATCAAACTTGCCATTTTTTATTCTTGTCACCTAATTACTTGATTAGGACTAATTGAATAATGTTTTTCTGACTATTATTGATCCACTAGCAAATATTTTTATGGACAGTAGGAAATTATATAGAAAGACTTTGCTTTAATAATTCAAAATAGTAGTAAACTTAGCTTAAACTATTCTATTTCACATCTAGACTTTAATTGCTTCTTGCTTTTGCTCACTCAATTTTGTCAATAGAAGTGTTGTAAATCTGCAACAAGGCAAACTACCATTTAGGAGGAAGTATAGGAAAAGGTAAAATATTTTTTTCCTTTTCTCTTTCTATTTCATTTTACATGTATTTTTGTGATTTGAAAGAAATATTTTGACTCAATGGCAGATAGAGTATTATCTCCTTTTTGTTTTAATTTTGATTATTTGTGAATTATATACGTAATAAGAACTAGAAAAATGGTTTATATTTTTGACTTAATAATTATATAGAATGTATATATGTTATTATACATATAATCATATGATAATTAAGTTTTTTTTTTAATCCATATTTAGGAGCTTTAATTATTTTTGCTCATAACGTTAGGATTGAAGGTAAGGGTGTTTACCATATGGGTAACTCTCTCTTCTTGATAATTAAGCATCAATATATAGTAATTGAAAGAATTTGTTTCCTGGAATCAAGATCGGTCTCCGATTGTCTTCTATTTTCTTTATAAACTGTTTTTCAATTTTTTCATGTTTGGTTGGTCAAAAGTATTAGAGAACATTTTCTCTTTTGAAAAAAATAAAGTTTCTTAAAATTAAGAAAAATGACGCTTCCAGTAAAAGTAAGGAAATAAGTAATGAAATTGAATGTGTTAACAAAGTAATAAAATGAACGAAAACTTAAACGAGGTGGGCTGAAATTTTTGTGGGTTAAGGTTCATCCCTAATGAAAATGCTCCAAGAGATAAAAAATAAAATAAAATTGGAAGAGTTGTACTCACTTAAGCAAGTTCAGGAATGGAAATACATAATCATGTGAACATTCAATTAGTCTAATCAAAGTCTAGATCTGAAATTGATTAGTTTAAGATTATAATTATTTTCAATTATTAAAACTAAAGTCTTTGTACTCGAAATGATAGCTGACATTTGCAAGTGGATAAGCATTTGTTAGTTGACATTTCCGGGTTAATTAGGAGGCAGATTTACATTAATATTCAAATAAAATTTTAAAAAAATAATAATTTCAAAATAAATAAATAATTTTTATTACCAAATGGATCCTTTATTTTATTGGCAGATCCATTGTCTGATTAGTTGACTAATGGATAATTCATTATATAACGCAGCAACGGTAAAACTTCATTCAGTTGTTGATTTTTATGTTTCTAATAGCTTTGAGTGGAATAGAGATTAGCTTAGAAGTAAAGAAAAATGTAAAATATTTTTCTACTTTTCTCTTTCTATTTCATTTTGCATGTATTTTTTTTATTTGAAAGAAATATTTGGACTTAAAAGGAAGATAAAGTAATATCTCCTTTTTGTTTTTATTTTGATTATTTGTGGATTATATATACATAATAAGAACTAGAAAAATGGTTTATATTATTGAACTAGAAAAATGGTTTATATATATAGAATCATCTTATAATTAAGCTCTTTTTTCTTACCCATCTCTAGAAGCTTTCACTAATTTTGCGATTGAAGGTGAGGATGCTTACCATATGAGTAACTCTCTCTTGTCAATAATTAAGCATCAATACATAATAGTTGAAAGAATTTATTTCATGGCATCAAAATCGGCCTCAGACCCTTTTCTCTTCCCACTATGAACTATTTTTCAACTTTTTTGTATTTGGTTGGTTAAAAGTATTAGAGAATATTTTCTAAAATTTCCTAAAATTAAGTGTAATGACTCGATCGGTCATTTTTTGTTATTCCATGGAAATTACCATTTTGCCCTCCCGTGATTGACCCTGTGTCTCCTATGTTTGAGTTTTTGAAAAGTTGGTTTTGAACTTTGAGTTAAAAGTTGAGAATTTGGTAAGTTTGAGAATCTTAAAGGCTAAGTTGTTAAGAAAGTGGTTTTTGGGGTCTTTTGGAGTTTCGAGTGTCGGAATGGAATTTCGTTGATTCCATCAGTCCCAAAATGTGAAATCTAATCTATGAGAGTTGCCGGTTTCAGATTCCGAGTCTTTTGAGGATTTGAGATCCTAAGTTGTGAAACTGTGGAAATTTAGCCTTTAGATTGACTTTGGTCAATATTCGAGGTTCGGATACTCGGATCGGAATTCCGAGAGTTCCGTTAGATCAGGGGATGATTTTAGGCCTACATGAGGTCTTGATTAATTTTTGAGAGGTCCCGAGTTTGTTTTAGCATTTTTTGGCGTAAGTTAGTTTCTTGTGGTTTTCATGGGAGACCTCAGATTTGTGTTTTGACAGTTCCATCGAGTCCGAAGCATCGAGTATATTTGATTTGCATATGTGGTTTGTGTGTACCCGGTTTCGAACGAATCATGAGGGTCCTTTCGATGTTTTGGGAGTTGGTTAATTTTTCTAGTGCCTGAATCTGGTGTCTCTCCCGATTGCGAGGAGGAACTCGTTTTCGAGAGGCTCATTTTTGCGAGGTAATGTTCGCTTTCGCGAAGGAGTCAACTTCCCTTGATCTTCGCGATCACGAAGGACCAATTAGCGGGGTTCGCTTAAACGAATCCCTAGTCACTTGTGAAACATCAAAGAGAGATTTTGCTGTAAATTTTGGGGTTTAAGCCCCATTTCACTATTTTTGAACTTGGGGAACCCTTGGTGGCAAATTTTTGAAGGATTTTCCATGCTAAATCATTTGGGTAAGTTTTCTTGATGCTAAACCTTCATTTTGAGTTAATATCTCAAAAGGTCACTTAACTTTCACAATTTATCTAACAAAGTTATTAAACCTTATTTTGTATTAATAAAATCATTCAATATAGACCTTTATATCAATAAAATCATCCAATTAAATTTATCAATAAAAAATTATCATGACAAAATAATAATAATTTTTTTATGCCATGTAATATGAAGCCCAAAAATAAATAAAATTAAGAAAACTTATTAAGAAGCCAATGAAAATGCTCCTATCGTTCAAGCTATAATGGTCAAAACAGAGCTCTGAGGTCATCTATTTGAGGTCTCTGATAATATAAGCTCTTCTCTCGTTTAAAGTGATTGGAACCAAAACGTTTCTCGTTTGAAGCTCTCTTATTTTTTATGTGATTAAGGGTGTGTTTCGTATGGAGGAAAATATTTTCCAATTTTTCCATGTTTGGTTGGCTTAAATATTAGGAAAATGTTTTCCAAATCAATTCATTTTGCTCAATCTTAGGAAAATGACTTCCCTTCCAAAATTAAAGAAAACATTTTCCGAACTCTACTCCATCCTTTAATTTTTTTCTTACCCTACCCATATCCCGTCCCCACCCTCCTCGTTCAATTTTTTTTTAAATTTTTTTTCATATTTTTTAAATTTCAAATATATTCTATTCCTACCCCAAAGGCACCCCCACCCCCAAACAAAATTAAGTTTTTTTTTTTTGAAAAATATTTCAAAATTTAAGATTTTTTTACCTCACCCAATCCCTACCACACCTACCCCCCCCAAAAAAAAAAATTGGTTTCGAAAAATATAAAGCCGATGGAAAATGGTTCCAACTAGTGATTTGATATAAAGTCTATGAGAAATGGTTCTAGCTAGTGATATTGTGCCGATGGGAAATGGTTTCGGCGAGAGATTGACTATGTGATTGATGCCTTTGATGCTTATGTGTGACTTACTTGATACTTGAGATTGATATGCTTGTTGCGTGTGAATGAACTACTTGACTTTGGGATTGACTTGTGTGATTTGTTTGACTGTTAGAATTGTGAATATTGGGCTTAGCGAGCCATATATTGTAGAATTACTAGGTTGGGCCGATTTATGTGCAAGTTGTAGTTTGAGGAGGTTCGGTTGGAGAGTCGGGGGTGTTCGTTTTCTAGCTAGTTGCTTTGTTTAGTAAGTTGCTTGTTAGGTATGATGTTGTTGGTACTCACCCTTTGCTTCTACACTAGTGTAGGGTCCGAGCCCGGACCCGTGTGATCTCTTTCTCTTTCTTTGATCTCGAGGCTTGTCAAGGATTTGAAGAGGTAGTTGTTTGTCATCCAAACCCTCTTTTTCCCTTTCTTACACTTTGTGCTATTTGAGAAACAAAGATTGAGACTTGTATTTATTTCTTAATTCCGCAGTTATGTATTTAATGGCTTGTACACGTGACTACCAGATTATGGGGGCTTAAATAGAAGAACAAATTTTTCCGCTTTTTCTTGTTCTTGTTTTATTGTAATTCCGCATCTCTTTCATTTTCGTTGGGTTGAGGTGACTTGTCTTGGTGGGAATAAACAAGTGTCTTCACTTCCACTTTTCGGATCGTAACATTAAGTATGTTCATTGTAAGATATTTTGATATGTTAAGATAATTCTAAGAGTTTGTCATGTTGAATATTATTTGTTTGTGGAGACGACGGGCACAATCGATTTCTCACAACTTGAATTTTATTATATCAAAGTAAGGACCCGCTTCGGTTTTACAATCTTGATCACACTTGTTGCTTACTTCAGCAACACTCTTTACTTACTTGCTTACTTGATTTGTTACTTGCTTTGTTATTTGCTTGGTTGCTTTCTTTCTTGGTTTGGTTACTTACTTTGTTTCTTACTTGGTTACATATCAAATGAACCACCTCTATTTATAGGAGGTGATGGAAGAATCTAGAGAGATACATACTACTCTATTCTAGAATATTCGTAACTATCTTTTTCTAGAACTACTCATTCTAGAAATCTTCCTTCAATTCTCTACACCTCCGAAATATTCTAGATTTTTGTTGATTTATCTCAAGTAAATAATTAAGTTGGTGATGAATTCCTAACATGTCATAGAGTTATGGATTCGATATAATATAATAACTTCTATTAAAATCTTGTATTTATCTAGAATCAAATAAATTACTACGTGTCTTCTTTAGAATTCAAAACTCATAAATTCATTCGTTAACATTCTTTACTCTTGCTCCTTGCAGTTCCTTTTACTTGTGTTGCGTTTCTAATTTTTGTTCTTATTTAAATGTGCATGTGATTAGTTGAAACATCAATCCTGTGGAAATTGAATCTGGCATAAATGGCAAAAGGAAAGTGGGTCAGAAGAAGAAGAAAGGTATGCCTACCACTAGAGGAAGAAAGAAGAAGAATCAGGAATCTTATTGATGATTTCTTGAATGGCTTGAAGAAAATAAAGAATGAATTCATTGCTTCAAAATGGGATGACATTGAACAACTAAGAATGGAATTGAGATTCCTAAGAACATTTGTCCTGTTTGGGAATTCGAATTTGGATGACTTTTATGATAGTATGTACATGAATATAGATAAGTTCAATGATCTAACTGATTCAATTTTCAATGGAGATGAATTTTTCCTAGCCAAATACAACATGAATTGTCTTGCGCCTTACATGCTGAAAGAAATCAAAAGTTATTTGAGATTGAAGAATGTAGCCATCATGACTGAGGAAAATATGTTTGAATATAGGGACAGCCTCCTCAAGCACCTCCATGATCTACCAAAGTATTGTTCTGATTTGCTTCTACCCCTCATAAGTGATTACAACACTCTTCGGCAAGTATGCAGACATCTCAGAGATTTCTATGAGTTGGAATGCATCGCCGCCAACAAAACAACAACAGAATTTCTCTATGCTCGGTACAAAATGACAGTTGATAGAGTAACACAATTCTGTTTTGATCTTTGGACTGGAAAGTATAAACACTATACTTACACTGACGATCAGTATTCCTTCTCTGAATGCTCTTCCAAGATCACTTCTCTACTAATCGACATAATCCCTCTTCAGCTAGAGGTTTTATATATTTGTACTTCTAAGCTCATCAAAGAATCAAGGTCAAAAGAACTAGAAGGATTTGTTAAGCAAATCCTAAAAGCATCTCCAAGGATACTTCAAAATTATCTCATTCATCTCCAAGGACGCATGGCTGGTGCAGTAGTTCCAACTCAAAGCATTAATGTCATGATGGAGTTCCTATTGATCTTTCTCACTGATATACCAAAGCGGTTTATCCATCGTGAAAAATTGAATGATATGTTGGCACATGCTGGAGTGCTTACAAGTAAAATATCTATTCTGGTGAGCAAGCTGTTGGAGGAGATCTCTGAGAATAATATCAACGAAGCGGACTTTTCAGCTCCAGACTTTTTGCAAGAAATTGAACAAATGAAGGGAGATATCAGACAGATATTTTTAAAAGCCCCAGAGTCATCTCAACTTCGTTTTCCTATGGATGATGGTTTCCTCTTCATGAATCTTCTACTCAGACATTTAAATGATTTGCTCATTTCCAATGTCTATTCAGTTACTCTGATAAAGAAAGAAATTGGGATTCTGAAAGAAAGCCTTGAATTCCTAACATCATCTTTCGAGAAAGTCACGAAAACGTTGGATGACACTAGTGGAGTAGTTAAAGATTGTTGGTTGCATGCTTTAGATGTGGCATATGAGGCAGAACATGTCATTAATTCCATTCTTGTCAGAGATAAAGCTCTCTCGCATTTAATCTTCTCACTTCCGAATGTCACTGATAAGATCAAGCTTATTGTGGCACAAGTCACCGGTTTACAGCTGGAGGATAAGAATGGGGATGAACCCCTTGATGCAAAGTTTTCCAACGAGCCAATTGAGTTAACCTCATCATCTTTTGTTGAGGTAACAGTAGGTCATGAGGAAGATGAAGCCCGGATCATTGGCCAGCTCCTTGATGAACATGAATCCGAGCTTGATGTCATTTCCATTGTCGGAATGCCAGGACTCGGTAAAACTACTCTTGCCAATAAAGTGTATAACAATACATTAGTTGCTAGTCATTTCAATGTCCGTGCTAAGTGCACTGTTTCCCAAAAGTATAACAAGTCAAAGGTGTTGCAGGAGATTCTTCAACAAGTTCCTCATGTCTCTGGAGGAAACGAAAGTGAGGATGACCCTGCTGATAAACTACGAAGAGCACTACTTGATAAAAGGTACCTCATTGTTTTGGATGATGTGTGGGATACTGCAACAGGGGAGATGTTAATAGCATGTTTTCCAAAGGTTAAGAGAGGAAATAGAATTATCTTAACCAGCCGAAGTAGTAAGGTAGGTTTGCAAGTCAAATGCCATAGTGATCCTCTCCACCTTCAACTTTTAACACCTGAAAAAAGTTGGGATTTATTTGTAAAAAAGGTATTTGGAGATGAAGGAAGCTGCCCTGCTGAACTGTCAGAAGTTGGACACCAAATAGTTGACAAATGTCAAGGGCTTCCTTTGGCTATTGTTTTGATTGCTGGAGTAATTGTTAGAGGAAAGAAAAAGGAAAAGGATTTGTGGCTTCAGATTCAAGATAATCTGGATTCCTTTATTTCTGCAAAAAACAATTTGGAGATGATGAAGGTTATGCAATTAAGTTATGACCATTTACCACACCACCTGAAGCCGTTGTTGCTTTACTTTGGAAGATATCGAAAGAGCAAACGAACTCCAGTCTCTACATTGATTCAGTTGTGGATGGCCGAAGGGTTGGTGGATCATGATAGTTCAGAGGAAGGAACTCAAAGTTACTTGGATGCTTTAATTTCCAGTAGCCTGATAATGGTTGATCATGAGAGTATTTCGAAAATGTCTGTAATGATCAAGGTTTGCTATATGCATGATGTTGTGCACGATTTTTGTTCAGTAAAAGCAAAAAAGGAAAAGTTTTTCAAGTTAATCAATTCAGGTGATCCATTTCATGCTTCTGATTACCTACACCGTCGTCTAACCGTTCATACTGACAACTACAGGCAACTCCACAAAAGATGTGTTTTGTTCAATTTTAATAAATGTTCAGCTGGTAGTAAGCATCTCATATCTTTGACAGTGAACGGTTATCTTGATGACTCCAGGTATATCTGTTACACAAGACACTTGAGACTTGTTAGAGTGTTGCAACTGGATGACATTGCTCTTGACGATTCTTTAATGGAAGAAATAGGGTCCCTATTTCATTTGAGGTTCTTAAGGATTCAGATTCAATATGTAAAAGCTATCCCAGTGTCGTGGTTGAACCTCCAGAATCTGGAAACTCTGATCATCAAAACGATATTTTCCAGCATTGTTTTACTGCCCAGAATATTAAAACTGTCAAAAGCTGAAACATGTGAAAATTAACTTTTGTTCTTTCTTTGAAGAGGAAGAGGACGCAGATGAAAGTAGACTATTGGAAGGTGAGATTTCAAAGCTGACAAATTTATCCCATGTTGAGTTCTCATATTCTGAAAGCACGAATGATGCTCTGAAGAAGTTCCCAAATCTTCAGCACCTTGAGTGCACCATCACGATACCTGAGGATCCTCCTACACACGGCGATTGGTTTCCCAAGTTTGATGTCCTTAACAAACTTGAATCACTCTTTGTACAATACCCATGGAAAGGTTATGTTTATCCCAATGAATATCACTTCCCTAGCAGCTTGAAAGAGTTGCGATTGTATAATTTTGTCATGAGACCAGATTTGTTGTCAGCAATCACGGAATTGCCTCAGCTTATAATTCTGGAGATTGCCGCTTCTAATTTCTTGGAGTATAAGTGGGATGCAAGTGAGGACATGTATCAAAGTCTTAAGACTTTGACATTGCGAATGGTCGACCTTTCAGAATGGGAAGTTGATAGGGAAACTTTTCCCAAGCTTGAGGAATTAATACTAGAATGTTGTTTCATGCTTACGGAGATTCCTTATGCATTTGGGGATATAGACACTTTAAAGTCCATTCGCGTGGCTCATAGTAACAGTGATATTGGAGATTCAGCCATGGAGATTAAGAAAGATGTGGCAGCTTACACAGGAGAGGACAGACCTCATGTCCATATATCATAGTGCATTTTTAGGTTACGGAGAAGAGGTAATTAATTTCTTACATCTTCACCCCTACCCAATTCAGCTAATATATGTAATTGTGTGTTTATTTTCATATCATCTTCATGTATATATCTTTGAGTTCAATTTTAACTAACTGGTATAAGCACTTTCTGTTGTATGGCAATACAAGCCTGTCGTAGCCTCTGTTTTCTGAAATAGAAAAAGGGCCTCAATTGGCATCTATGCCCTCCAACTTTGGTTGAACAAGTAGACACGTGTTTTCTATGATTCATCATTTGTGGAATTTCGCATCCTACACATGTGTTTATTTGTTCAATTTTATACAAGTTTAAGTGTCTACAGAGCATAGATGCAAGTGTAGTCAAGTAAAATCACATATTTATGTATTATGGAGAGTATTAATGCATTTGCAGTCTCAGTTCATCTGCTTACTAGTTTTTTTTTCCTTGGTGGTTCTGGAGACGTTTTAAATTAATATTTTGAGTGTTTTCTTTCATGTAAACGGTGTATTGCTTCGCCTCATTGGTAATTTGTTTTTATTTGCAGTTCAGCGTTGGAAATTTAGACTTTGCAGATGGCTAGTAGGACAGTGAGACGGTACGCAAGGCGAGGTGATTTGAACTTGGTTTAGAGATCGAAGGAGATTGTTGGCTAGTGTCAACATCCTACTTATGGCAAGGCCAAGAGAGGCTGGAGTGGTCCTTGCTTGGTGGAGTTAGTTAAGAAATAAAGTTACGTCTTTGCTATCAGCTATATCTTTTGGCATGATAGAGCAACTCTTCTTTCTCATTTGCTTTTTTATTTTGTCTACAATGTTATAGTTGATGGGATAATATCCATTAACTCTTTGTTTTTCATTGTTAAAACAGTTTTTTTTTTCTGGTTAAATCATAAATGTAGGCTTTTATTTAATAAATTAGGACATCAGTACATCACTCTATTGTTAAAACAGTTTTATTATGGTCCTTTCAAAGATCATTAGCAGTTTACTAGATGATATTTCTGTCCACCTTTCTTGACTTGGCAATATTTTTTTAAGCCAAACCCATTATAATCATTTTATTAATCCAACCTACTACAACAAAAATTATACCATGTAACCTAATATGCAATATCATACAAAAATTATAGTACTATACATAATGTGTCAAATCTTGTATAATACTAGTGTATAAAAGGTGCATGATTATACACAAATACAGGCTAAACCTGGTATAATGTCATAGTCTCTCAATCTAGTTTCAATTTATTTGTCTGATTTTGATTTGACGAAGAGTTTAAGAAAGTAAAAAATATTTTAAATGTAACATCCGGCAATTTGAAATAGCTATGAAGAAACTTAGAATTGGAAATAGTCATTTTTGGAAAGAATTAAAAATCTGGAAAATTTGGTAAGTATGGGAAAAAGTGAGTTTTTGGCCAACTTTGAACAGTTATAACTCCTAGATCAGGATGAGTTAGGTGTATTTCAAGTGATGTTTGCGAAGTTCGTGGAATGGTCTTTCTAACGCCACCAAGTTTGCTCGATTCCGAGTTCGTATGAGTGAGTTATGCCCTTTGGAAGTTGGGATGTTGGCAGGGCAGTTTACCCGAAATTTTGTAAGGGTATTTTGGTCTTTTCCCTAGCCTTTTCTTTTGTATATATATTGGTGTGTTAGACTGATTTTGATCAGTTTTTCTCATTTTAAAAGAGTGAGAGTGAGGGTTAGGGTTCTTGAGAGAAGAGGAGAAGAAGAGGAGAAGGAGAAGAAGAAGCAAGGTTCGTAGAGATCGTCGTGGATTTCGTCGGGGGTGATCCCTATTAAGGTATGTGAGTTCATAGTGTTGGGTTGGTTCTTTCCCCCACACGCCAAACTTGTTTTATTTCCGAGAAAAGATTGGTTGTGTTGTTGATGTTGTTCATTGTGTTGTTGAGGTTCCTTGTTGATTTGGGACATGATTTGGTTGTGTTTTTGAGTTGAATCTCTTGTATGTTGAGGGATTTTATGATCCTTAGTGGTTGGGGTTGAAACCCTTGAAGTTAGGGTGGTTTAGAGTTGGAAAAAGAGAGAGGAAAGTCGAAGTTTTCGGGGAAAAAGGGATGGGGCGTCGCGCCAGCCAGCGCGCCCCAGCAGGGGCTCTGAAGTTTCCCCCATGGGGCGCCTTGCCTAGCAGTGCGCCCCAGCAGTCCATCTGAGCTTCGAGGGCTGGCGCCCCGGGCCTTGCAGAGCGCCAAGGACGCCAAGTTGCCCCATTCTTTTCACACTTTTTCATACATATTCCTTGGTAATGTACCTATGTTTTATAGTTGTTTTCAACACTCCAAGGTACGTCTAAATGTCTAGAACTCATCCATAAACATGTGATCACATACCTTGAATCCATAATCCAATTCAAGGCGAGTTAGGATCAAAGTCAAGTGAAGTTAGAAGTCAAGTGAAGTTAGAGCCAAGTTTAGAAGTTAAGCAAGTCAAAGCAGGTCTTTAAAGTTTTTCAAGAGTCTTTATTGAACGTTTAACTTCATTTTAAGGCTCAAGTTTCAAGTCAAGTAAAGAGTCTCAAGTTCCAAGTTAAGTATAGAGTTTCAAGTCAAGTAAAAGGGTATAGAGTTTCAAGCTAAGTAAAGACTCTCAAGTTTCAAGGTTAGTCAAGAGTATAAAGTTGAGTTCCATGTAGCTTGTACACCTTCGAGTCAAGTCGTTCATGCCCATAATTCGACATGAACCATATTTTAAGAAGTCTTTTACAAATGTTTACACCTTGTTTTAAGACTTAAGCTTTGAAGTTAAGTATACAGTTTCAAGTTAAGCCAAGAGTAAGAGTCAAGTTCATTTCACAAAAGTTATTAGGGAACTAAGTATTCCCAAAGAAGTTTATAAATGTTTTCACATTTAAGATGAGAGGAAACGGAGATTTCCAAAAGAGTTTGAGAAGTTTGATGTAACATCCGGCAATGTGAAATAATTGAAGAGGCTTAGAATTGGAAATTTTCATTTTTGGAAAGAATTTTAAAGTTTTGGAAATTTTGCTAAGTATGGAAATCAGTGAATTTTGGCCAACTTTGAGCAGTCGTCACTCCTAGATCAGGTTGGGCAGTTGCGAAGCTTGTGGAATGGTCTTTCCAACGCCACCGAGTTTGCTCAATTCCGAGTTCGTAGGAGTGAGTTATGGCCTTTGAAAGTTGGGCAGTTTTGGCAGGGAATCCGTCCGAAAATTTTAAGGGCATTTTGGTCTTTTCCCTAGCCTTTTATTTTGGATATATAAATGTGTTAGGCTGATCATTTTGATCAGTTTTACCATTTTAAAAGAAGTGAGAGTGAGGGTTTTGAGAGAAGAAGAAGAGAAGAAGAGAAGAAGAGGAGATCAAGCAAGGAGATCATCGTGGATTTTTGTCGGGGGTGATCCCTATCAAGGTATGTGAGTTCTTTGTGTGGGTTGATCCTTTCCCCCACACACCAAGCTCATTTTTATGATTTGAGAAATGATTGGATTTGTTGTTGAAGTTGTTGGAATTGTTGAAGTTGTTAGTTGTTGAAATTATTGTTGGTATTGTTGTTGATTGTGATGTTGAGATTCTTGTTGATTTGGGACTTGTTTCCGGTTGTGTTTTTGAGTTGAATCTATGGTATATTGAGGGTGTTAATGATTCTAAGTGATTTGGGGAAGAAACCATTCGATTTTAGGTGAAATAAGGTGAGAAAACGAGAAAATGAGCATGCTGAAATTTCTGGGTTGGGGGCCTGGCGCGACGCGCCTGCCAGAGCGCCCCAAACTCACCTCTGAACTTTAGGGGCTGGCGCCCCGCGCCACCCATGGCGCCAGGGTCACTTGCCCCATCTAGTTGTCGTCGGTTGCCCCGTTTGAGTTCATTTAAAGTGCGCAGTCACTCCCTTTCGATTCTAACTACTCTAAGCTACTTCTAAACACCTAAAAGTCATTCCTAACATGATCA
>JAJOOF010011072.1:0-28267 GCA_029582545.1 Solanum lignicaule
TTTAGTGTTTAAGTTTTTTTTTTCGGAGGGGTGGGGGGGGGGGGGAGGGGGAGGTGGGTATATTAGGCTTAGGATTTTTAGAAGTTCTCTTTAGGGTTTTAAGTGTTTCATATGGTCTATTAGGTTTAGAGATTTTGAATGAATTTATGATTTTTAGGGCTTAAGGTTTCGAAGGGTTTAGTGTTTCTTAGGGTTTGGGGCTTTTTGAGGTTTCTTAGGGTTTAGGGTTTAGGGTTTCTAAGGGTTTAGTGTTTCTTAGGATTTAGGGGTTAGGGTCTCTTAGGGTGTAGGATTTTTTTAGGGTTTAGGACTTGGTTTTTTTTTAGGTGCACGATTTTTAAAGGGTTTTAGGGTTGTTAAAGGTCTTTTAGCTTTAGGATTTTTAATGGATTTTTAGGGTTTAGGTTTCGAGTTACTTAGCATTTAAGATTTAGGGTTTCTTAGGGTTTAGGGTTTAGGGTGTAGGGTTTCTTAGGCTTTAGGGTGTAACACCTTTTTAATGTTTAGGGTGTTGGATTTCTTAGGGTTTAGGATGTAGGGCTTTTTTAGGGTTTAGGGTGTAGGATTTCTTATGGTTTTGGGTGTAGAATTTTTTTATACTTTCATAGGGTTTAGTGTGTAGTGTTTTTTTAGGATTTATGGTTTTTTAGAGTTTAGGATTTAATACTTTTTAGAGTTTTTTAGTGTTTAGGTTTATGGTGTTTTAGTGTTTAGGGTTTCTTAGGGTTTAGGGTTTCTTAGGATTTAGGGTATAGGTCTATTTTTAGGATTTTTAGGTTTAGGGTTTTTCTATGGGTTTTAGGTTTTTTATTCTTAAGGGGTTGTGAGGTTTTTTTTAAAATTTTTTTATTGTTTATGGTTTCTTCGGATTTTGGGTTTGTTAGGGTTTAGGGTTTTTTAAGGCTTAGGGTTTCTTAGGTTTTAGGGTTTAGGTGTTTAGTTTTAGTATTTTTTAGGGTTTTTAGGGCTTTCGGTTTATGGCTTGGGGGTTTTTAAGGGTTTTAATTGGTTTAGGTTTTTAAAGGGTTTTTAGGGCTTGTTAGGCTTGTGGGTCTCTTTAGGATTCAAGGATTCTTAGGGTTTTGGGTTTATTTAGATTTAGGGTTTTGGGTTTCTTAGGCTTTCGTAGGGTTTAGAATTTAGGGTTTATTCTTTTAGTTTGTTTTTGGGTTTTCTTGGTTTCATATTTTTAAAAGTTTTCTTTACGGTTTTAAGGGTTTTTATGGTCTTTTAGGTTTAGAGTTTTTAAAGATTTTACGGTTTTTAGGGCTTAGGGTTTCTAAGGGTTTAGGGTTTATTAAGGTTTTTAGGGTATATGGTTTAGGATTTAGGGTTTATGGTTTTACATATAGTGTTTTTTTAAGGTTTAGTGTTTAGTGTTTCTTACAATTTAGGGTTTAGGATTTATGTTTCAGTGGTTTTTTAGGGTTTAAGACTATATTTTAAGTTTAGAATTTTAAAAGATATTTTAGGGTTTTAAGGGTTTTTATGTTTAGAATTTCTGAAGGTTTTTGTAGGGTTTATGGTTTCTTTAGGTTTTAGGGTTTAGAGTTACTTAGTATTTAGGGTTTAGGGTTTCTAAGGGCTTTGGATGTAGGATTTCTTAAGATTTAGGGTAGTTTTAGGGGTTTTTAAAATGTTTTTAGGGTTTAATAGTGTTTCTTAAGGTTTAGGGTTTGGATTTTAGGTTAATGGTTTTTTAGGTTTTAGGGTTTACGGTTTAGGGGTCAGTATGATTTTTTAGGTTTATGGTTTTTATGGTTTCTTAGATTTAGGGTTTTGTTCTACGTTTTTAAGGATATTTTTGGGTTAAGGGTTTCTTAGTGTTCAGGATTTTTAAAATGTTTTTAGGCTCTTTTAGGTTTAGGAATTTTAAAGGTTTTCTAGTATTTCTTAGGGTTTAGGTTTTCTTAAGGTTTAGGGTTTACAGTTTCTTAAGATTTAGGGTTTAGTGTTAAGGTTCTAGGTTAATAATTTTTTAGGGCCTAAGGTTTTTTTTTGGGTATTTTAGGTTTAGGGTTTTAAAAGTTTTTTAAGGGTTTAGGGGTTTACAAGGTTTAGGGATTCATAGGGTTTAATGTTTCTTATAGTTTTTTAAGGTTTCGTGAGGTTTAGGATTTTTTACAATTTAATGTTTAGGGTTTAAGTTTTTTATTTTTAGGGTTTTTAAAAGTTTTTAATGGTTTTTAAGGGTTTTTGGAGTCTTTTAATTATGGATTTTAAATAGTTTTTAGGGTATTTTGGGGTTTAGGGTTTATTCGGGTTTAGGATTTCTTAGGGTTTTACGTCTCTCATGGTTTAGGATTTAGGGTTTAGAGTTTCAAGTTTAGGTTTTTTAAGTGTTTATTATGGTTTAGGGTTTCTTAGGGTTTTGAATTTTGGGTTTAAGGCCTCTTAGGGTTTAGGATTTTAGGGTTAAGGTCTTTTTTAGGATTTAGGGTTTATGACCTAGGGTTTTTATTAGGTGCTCGGTTTTAAAGGTTTTTAGAAGTTTTGAAGGTCTATTAGCTATAAGATTTTTAATGATTGTTTAGTGTATAAGATTTTTTAGGCTTTAGGATTTTGAGTTACTTAGAATTTAGAGTTTAGGGTTTCTTAAGGCTTATGGTTTACGGTGTAGGGTTTCTTAGGCTTTAGGGTGTAACATTTTTTTAGGGTTTTGGGTGTAGGTCTTTTTTAGGGTTTAGCGTGTAGGATTTCTTAGTATTTAGGATTTTGGGTGTAGTATTTTTTTAGGGTTTCATAGGGTTTAGAGTATAGGATTTTTAGGGTTTTTTAGGTTTAGCGTATAATATTTATTAGGGTTTCTTTGGGTTTATGTTTAAGGTTTTTAGGGTTTAGAGTTTCTTAGGGTTTAGGGTTTAGGTGTTTTTTAGGATTTGTAGGTTTACGATTTGTCACTACCAAGAGGTAACCCTTAGATGTAACAAGGAGTATAAGACCCCTAGTGGCCTCATACAAGCCACTTAGCATATCATACCATAAAGTAGTAGAAAAGGTGAGGGAATTTAAAACTTTACAATACAATCAAAGTCTTTAATAAAAGGAAGAGAAAGTCTAACATAACATCGTCTCAAACCATCTAAACATAAGAAAATGAAAATATTGGGA
This sequence comes from Solanum lignicaule, assembly GCA_029582545.1. Lineage (NCBI taxonomy): Eukaryota > Viridiplantae > Streptophyta > Magnoliopsida > Solanales > Solanaceae > Solanum > Solanum lignicaule. Next base: position 3,112 of record JAJOOF010011072.1, read on the forward strand.
TGCAGCCCATACAATAGTCTCAAAAATAAAAGAAAGACATAATGAGATAGGGTGATCCAATCCTCGAATACAATGAGGACTCACCAAAGCTTTAATTCACAATCCTCTAGGAACCTAGACAAAAGTGAGTGAATCGGGAACGCCGGATCCTACATTTGATAAGAATGTAGGCAAGAGTTAGTACAATCAAGTACTAAATATGATGGCTAGCATAAACAACATAAACATAAGCGTTAGTCAACATAAGACATAAGACATAATCATAATAAATGCATATAAAACATCATAATGAAAGAGGAATACTTCCTTAAGTAACCTCACTTATCCTTATCAAAGACTGAGGTCATCCTCCTCTAGTCAAGCTTACATTATGGAAGGCATATCTAGCAACACTCCAAACAAAGCATCATCATAGCATAATTACATTATCCATACTTACTTTTAAAGACATGGGGGTTCGCTTCATTGCCTAGCTTATAAAGGCTAATGGGTATTCGCCTGTTGCCATTGCGGGTACTCGCCTCCACAACATCATCATATGATGCGGGTACTCGCCTCAACACATTTCATCACATAATGCGGATACTTGCCTCCACATTATTTCATAGGGATCATGGGTATTTTCTTCCATGTCCATTCATCATAATAAGAACGCGGGGACACACCTCTTGTTCAATTCTAAAGAATAGGGGAATCAATTCACATCCTTTCATATAGATGTAAAGGGTAATCACCTCTAGCCTCATCATTCATTAAGAATTTTAGTCTAGATTAATTTTAGGTGAACAATCCTTTCAATATAGAATCATTCATGTGAATAAATCTTTCACATTCATACAATCATGCTTATCAATTCATTATAGGAAGTATCCCTTCCACATCATAGCAATTGCAATCAACAATTCAGAGTGTAGGTTATACTGTCAAAGCACTACATCTCATGATCATCACTTGTTCTTTACTCTCAAGTAATTAACACCATATTCATCATATATGCCTCAATATAAAGCAATTCTAATCATAAATCATCAATCCCATAAAGATATATCTAACCCATAGAGTTTCCCTCACATGGCATCGAACCCACTATATCAATTAAACCATAAAATGATAGGATAGCCATGGGGACGTGTAATTTCATCCTAAATACATGCAATTCTATCAATTCAATCATAAATAATCATAATCCACTCAATTGGATCAATATTCATCATAACCCACAACAATGGAAGAAACGCTAACTAAAATTGGGGAAATTCTTCATCAAATTGTGGAATTCTAGGAGACTCCATGGGAGGAAGGATCCTATGGATGAAAAGCCATAATACCTTGATTACAAAGCCCTCACAAGCTTGAAAATTGCAGACTTGATCTTGAAATATTTTCAATCTCCTTCTTTTTCTTCCAACTTCTAGAGAGAGAATATTTTAGAAGAGTTTTAGGAATTCTTTTGGGATTGTGAGAGAATGACTTAATTAGGAGATTTTGGGAGGTTAAAATCACTTATATAAGTCTCTTAGACTTAGGCAAAATGACACCACTTCAATTAGATTAAAACTTGAAAAGACCCAACTACCCCTCAGCTTAACTGTCAGTTGTCACCCATAGAACCTCCACCTACAGACCGTGGATGGACCCACGGTCCGTCCTGGACACCGTGGTTCTATGTCAGAGAATTTCGCCCGACCTACGAACCCCTGGACCACAGACCGTCGACCCATCCACGGGCCGTGAGTCCTGGTGTGGGTCACTATACTAGACAGTTCTCAGGGTGCCCTATCCACGAAACCCACCCACAGGGCGTGGGTCCAACCATGTGGCGTTGTTGAACCTCGCGGGTAACACCTGTAGTTTTTTCCCAAAGGCTGATTATGCCTCGTTTCTATTCTGGGGTGTTACATTATCTCTCCGTTGGGATCATTCATCCTCGAAGAAGATTCTAGGCACATTTCTAAACGAAAAGACCCAAGACTAGTAGCCCATGATGCATGCAGCTCATTTAAATGCACACAACTAATGAGGAAACATCAACTCCTATATCAACATACTCAATGCACCATAAGGGAGTAGGAACTACATCTAACAACCCAATATGCATGAAATCTTAACATTTCTTATGTTCAAGGGCGAACTATCATCTCCATCTCAACACAATGCTCAACACAATCTCATGGAGCCTATATGCAATTCAATCTTAAAAAGAACACATTCATGAAGGGGATCTCCACTCCAAGTCAAGGCATGTTCTACAACTCATCCCATGAAGTTTATAAGCAACTCATACTCAATACTTAACAACACGAGGAACAAACATCATAAAAGCTATTTCTTTCAAAACTTAAGTTTTTTCATGAACATGCAAATTTTAGGGAAATCATGGAAACACATAAAGCACACATGACATCAAACATAAGCGAAATAAGAGGAACTCATTACCTCAAGCTAGAATAGGAGGAAAACTATGAGGATACCAGGACATCATATCGGCTTCTACCTCCCAAGTAGCACCCTACACTAAATAGTTTCTCCATACAACCTTAACGAAGCTACCTCTTTATTCCTCAATCTTTTAACTAGCCAGTCTAGAATCTCAACCAGAACATCTTCATAAGAAAGGTTCTCTTTAACTTGTAACCCATCAAGGGGAATTATGGATGCAGGAGACTCTTTCAACATGGAGACATGGAAAACCGGATGCACCGATGCCAACTCATTTGGCAAATCAAGCTCATTTGCAACCTTACCAACACGTCTCAAAATTTGATATGGGCCTACAAAACGGGGACTAAGTTTCCCTTTCATTCCAAACATTATCACACCCGTCATTGGTGAGATTTTCCAGTAAACCAAATCATGCACATCAAACTCAATGGTCTCTCCTTATAACATCGGCATAGGACTTTTGTCGACTTTGGGTCGTTCTCAATCTCTCTCTAATGAATTGAACCTTTTCAATAGCCTCATAAACTAACTCGGGCCCTATCAAGGCAACCTCACCTATCTCAAACAATCTGAGAGGGGATCTACACCTCCTACCATAAAGAGCCTCAAATGGAGCTGTAACACCCCATATTTTACGTGTACAAGTTCTACACATATGCAACTTGATTTAGCTTGGTGGTATAAGTAATGAACTTCATTTCCTAGATGAATGGTGACAATAAAGAAGCTATGAGGGTATCTCCCGTACATTGCAAAATTGCACGATTGAGTGAACGTTAAATTTTAGAAGTACTTAAATTCTGGATCGAAGGGCTATATGTAAGTCTTAAAGTTAAGGTGATCAAGTGTATATAAGTTTTGAGATAAACTAAGGAGATTACGCTTGGAAAACAAATAAAAGAATTGAGGTGCTTGTTGGACTTTATAAAGTTAGTAGGTGTCACCTACTTGCTTAGCTCAAATGGGCTAGGTAGATGGGGAAGATTAGTTCATGCATTAGTGGCTCACTTGAAGCCCAAATTAAATAAAAAGGAAAAGGGAATGGAGATGAGGCCTCACACCAATCTGTCCAAGTCCAACTACTTGAGCCCAATAAAGATTAAGGCTCAAATTAAGAGTATAATTTTGGCCCATGGCTTAATAATAGAAAGGGGAAAGATTGCAGCCCTTGAGTACATAAAGGGCCCATTTTGTGTATATATAATTCCAAGCAGATGCATCACCTACTTGGACCACTTTGACAAATTAGTGGCTGATATTAAAACTGAAGAGGTGGGGAAAAATAAGACCTTTATAATCCCCAAGTTGCTGGCCATTTCCTCACTTTTAAGAAAAGATAAAAAAAAATCAAATTTCTCTCTAAGCTTCTCCTCTCTCTTTCAAAGCACGGCAGCAGCCACAAGTTTCCTTGGGTTCTTGGATAAACCCAAGCCCTTGCAAGGGAAGCTCAAGTTATTTAAGAGTTAAAGTTAAAAGAGAGCGAGTTATAAGAATTAAGGTAAAGTGACTGCCATATCTTTGTCTTCCTTAAACACGAGTCTAAGTATGATATTTTAAGAATACTGTTGATAGGAACTCATGGGATGATGATGGGAAACTATGGTTTCACGTCCTCTATTGTGTGTTGGATTGTTAGGATTGTTTTAGGACACGTTGATGTGTAAACAAATTGGGGACAACTTCATTGATGTCTGGAAAGGGTGTAAATTGTTGATATTGAAATATAATTGTGTAGTATACAAATGCAATAAAAGAAGGTGGGTATTGAAGGAACACCCTTAGTTTAGTAAGTACGGGTGTTGCCCGAGCATTATTGTTGAGTGAGATTGGACTGCCTAAGCATGTTAAGTAACTACTAATACTAGTTTATCACCTACTCTATTGTAGATACATATTTGAAAAAAAGAAAGGTACTTCAAGGTAACTACAAGGTGGTACATCAAGGTATGTAAGGCTTTTCGATTTCCTACTAATTGACATGACATCTAGACTCGTCCTCGACACATAGAGGCAGCCTACCAGCTCCACCACGACTTATGACCTTGTTCTCACTCCTTAACATGTCTGCACGTTCCAATACATGTTCATTGTCAAATCTGTACATATACATTGAATACCCTGTATGAGTTCTCATTTTAACTAAATAAGGTCCATATATTATTTCAGCTCCTATGCATTTCATTAATTGTGTAACTACTCTCTACGTTGTTGTTCCTGCATATATGATTATTACACGTCACTGGTTGACTACATAGTCCCATAACCCAAAATGCTATTACCACCAAAAGAATCATCTCAAAGGTTAATGTAAAAATATTAAATGAATCTGCTTATTGATGGTAGTATCCCAGGGGTGGAAGAATCACCTAGAATGGGTCGATCCCAATATTACGGGTGGTATGCCAGTGGTTAAATGAAAGCCTAGCATGGGTCGATCCTGATTTATATGTCTACCACTGATCAGCTGGTCATTTGTAATATATGTTGTGCACAGAGTGTAAAGTAAAGAATGATAAAGTAAAGAAAAGAGTGTAAAGTACTTGATTCCATAATATGAGAAAAGGTGGTCTTGTATCCTTACATTGGTATGTGATTTCATTTGAGTTCTTATTTTTCATACAGTACTTTATTCCTTACATACTCAGTACATTCTCCCGTACTGACGTCTCTCTCGGGGGACCTGCAATTCATGTTGCAGGTATATGAGCTAGTAGATCTCTTCGGTAGGAGAACGGGACATCCAGTGGCTATTGGTGAGCTCCAGGTTGATTCGGGGCTTTCCGAGTCTATAGCATGTATTTTGGTATTGTATAGTAGATGAGCGTAAGGCGGGGCCTGTCCTGACCTTAACCCCATAATGTTTTATCATTTAGATGCTTTGTAGACTATGTATAGTGAAGTGTGGTTGTGCCTCGTGTCTTAGACATCATGGTCCCAACGGCCAAGTCATGTTCACTTGCTTTTGGCTTGTTAATACTGTCTACTTTCATGAAAACATGTTATCCACTATGGAAGCACCTTTAAATGTTCATAGATAGAGAATGATTACAGGTTGGTTCTCCCGAGCCTTCTCGGCAACGGGTGCCGGTTCGCGTTAATGGGATTTTGGGCGTTACATAAGTGGTAGTTCGGCTACACGGGGTTCCAATCTCTATTATATCTGATCGAGGAGCTCAATTCACTGCAAAGTTTTGGAAATCATTCCAAAAGAGTTTTGGAACACAAGTGAATTTAAGTACAGCCTTCCACCCTCAAACGGATGGTCAAGCAGAACGCACAATCCAAACACTTGAGGATATGCTTCGAGCTTGTGTCTTAAACTTCAAAGGTAGCTGGGATGATCATTTGCCACTTATTGAGTTTGCCTACAATAATAGTTATCATTCTAGTATCAAAATGGCACCTTTTAAAGCTTTATATGGAAGGAAGTGCAGATCACCAATTGGCTGGTTTGAAGTAGGCGAAACTGCTTTATTTGGACCAGACCTTGTTCTTCAAGCTTTGGAAAAAGTTAAGGTGATACAACAACTACTAGCAACAGCTCAAAGTCGACACAAATCATATGCAGATGTTAGAAGAAGAGGATTATAGTTTTCTATAGGAGATTGGGTGTTCTTAAAAGTATCGCCAATGAAAGGGGTAATGAGATTTGGTAAAAAGGGAAAGTTGCATCCATGCTACATAGGGCCATATAAGATTATTCGAAGAGTTGGCCAAGTTGCATATGAGTTAGAGCTACCTCAAGATATTTCAGCAGTTCATTCGGTGTTTCATGTCTCAATGCTTCGGAAGTGCGTAGGTGACCCATCCTATATCACTCTTATTGAAGATGTACAAGTTACAGGGGATCTCACCTATGAAGAAGTACCTATTGCTATTCTGGATCGTCAGGTTAAAAAGCTAAGGAATAAATAAATGGCTTCAGTAAAGGTGCTTTAGAGAAACTAACAAGTAGAAGAAGTAACGTGGGAAGCTGAAGAAGCGCTGAAATCCAAGTACCCTTATTTATTTGAACCTAAAGGGGAAGTCCAAGGTGCAAAATGGGGGCATTAATAGGTACGCATGAAAGGGTATTTATTATGTGGTTAACAGTTGATTTAAACTAAGGTTTGAACTTATTTAACCTATCTGATTATGCTAGCATTCGAGGACGAATGTTCCTAAAGGGGGGGAGGATGTAACACCCCATATTTTACGTGTACAAGTTTTACACATATGGAACTTGATTTATCTTGGTGGTATAAGTAATGAAATTGATTTCCTAGATGAATGGTGACAATAAAGAAGCTATAAGGGTAACTCCCGTACATTGCAATATTGCACGATTGAGTGAACGTTAAATTTTTGAAGTATTTAAATTTTGGATCGAAGGGCTATATGTAAGTCTAAAAGTAAGGGTGATCAAGTGAATATAAGTTTTGAGTTAAACTAAGGCTATTACGCTCGGAAAATGAATAAAAGAATTGAGGTGCTTGTTGGACTTTATAAAGCTAGCGGGTGTCACCTACTTGCTTAGCTCAAATGGGCTAGGTAGATCGGGAAGATCAGTTCATGCATTAGTGGGCTCACTTGAGGCCCAAATTAAATAAAAAGGAAAAGGGAATAGAGATGAGGCCTCACACCAATCTGTCCAAGTCCAACTACTTGAGCCCAATAAAGATTAAGGCACAAATTAAGGGTATAATTCTGGCCCATGGCTTAATATTAGAAATGGGAAAGATTGCAGCCCAAGATGAGTACATAAAGGGCCCATTTTGTGTATATATAATTCCAAGCAGATGCATCACCTACTTGGACCACTTTGACAAATTAGTGGCTGATATTAAAACTTAAGAGGTGGGGAAAAATAAGACCTTTATAATCCCCAAGTTGCTGGCCATTTCCTCACTTTTAAGAATAGAGAAAAAAAATCAGATTTCTCTCTAAGCTTCTCCTCTCTCTTTCAAAGCATAATAGCAGCCACAAGTTTCCTAAGGTTCTTGGATAAACCCAATCCCTTGCGAGGGAGGCTCAAGTTATTGAAGAGTTAAAGTTAAAAGAAAGCGAGTTATAAGAATTAAGGTAAAGTGACTGCTCTATCTTTGTCTTCCTTAAACATGAGTCTAAGTATGCTATTTTAAGTATACTGTTGATAAGAACTCGTGGGATGATAATGGGAACTTTTGTTTCACGTCCTCTATTGTATGTTGGATTGTTAGGAATATTTTGGGACAGGTTGATGTGTAAACATATTGGGGACAGCTTGATTGATGTGTGGAAAGGGTGTAAATTGTTGATATTGAAATATAGTTATGTAGTGTACAAATGCAATAAAAGACGGCGGGGATTGAAAGAACACCCTTAGTTTAGTAGTTATGGGTTTGCTGCCCGAGCATTATTGTTGAGTTAGATTGGACTACCTAAGCTTGTTTAGTAACTACTAATACTAGTTTATCACCTACTTTATTGTAGATAGGTATTTGAAAAGAAAGGAAGGTACTTCAAGGTAACTATAAGGTGGTACAGCAAGGTATGTAAGGCTTTTTGATTTCCTACTAATTGACATGAAATCTAGACTCGTCCTCGACTCATAGAGGCAGCCTACAAGCTCCAACACGACTTATGACCTTGTTCTCACTCTTTAACATGTCTGCACGTTCCAATACATGTTCATTGTCAAATCTGTACATATACATTGAATACCCTGTATGAGTTCTCCTTTTAACTAAATAAGGTCCATATATTATTTCAGCTCCTATGCATTTCATTAATTGTGTAACTACTCTCTACGTTGTTGTTCCTGCATTATATGATTATTACACGTTACTTGTTGACTACATAGTCCCACAACTCAAAATGTTATGACCACCAAAAGAATCATCTCAAATGTTAATGGAAAGATATTAAATTAATCTGCTTATTGATGGGTGGTATGCCAGGGGTGGATGAATCACCTAGCATGGGTCGTTCCCAATATTATGGGTGGTATCCCAGGGGTTAAAGGAAAGCCTAGCATGGGTCGATCCTGATTTATATGTCTACCACTGATCATCTGGTCATTTGTAATATATGTTATGCACAGAGTGTAAAGTAAAGAATGATAAAGTAAAGAAAAGAATGTAAAGTACCTGATTCCATAATATGAGAAAAGGTGGTTGTGTATCCTTACATTGGTATATGATTTCATTTGAGTTCTTAATTCACATACAATACTTTATGCCTTACATACTCAGTACATTCTCCCGTACTGACGTCTCTCTCAGCGGACATGCAATTCATGCTGCAGGTACAGGAGCTAGTAGATCTCTCCAGTAGGAGAATAGGACATCCAGCGGCTATTGCTAAGCTCCAGGTTTATTCAGGGATTTCCAAGTCTATAGCATGTATTTTGGTATTGTATAGTAGCTGAGCGTAAGGCGGGGCCTATTCCGACCTTAACCCCATAATGTTTTATCATTTAGAGGCTTTGTAGACTATGTATAGTGAAGTGTGGTTGTGCCTCGTGTCTTAGACATCATGGTCCCAACGACCAAGTCATGTGCACTTTCTTTTGGCCTGTTAATACTGTCTACTTTCATGAAAACATGTTATCCATTATGGCAGCACCTTTAAATGTTCATAGATAGAGAATGATTACAGGTTGGTTCTCCCGAGCCTTATCAGCAACGGGTGCCGTTCGCCTTAATCGGATTTTAGGCGTGACAGGAGCCATACCAATACTCTTATGGTAGATATTATTATAGGCAAATTCTATCAAGAGCAAATGGTCATCCCAATTTCCCTTTAAATTAATCATGCAAGCCCTTAACATATCTTCCAATGTTTGGATTGTTCTTTCCGCTTGCCCATCGGTTTGGGGTGAAAAGTTGTGCTAAGCTTAACTTTAGTGCCTAGACCCTTTTGGAACAACTTCCAAAACTATGAAGCAAACTGAGTACCTCTATTGGGGATAATGGACAAAGTCACTCCATGCGATCTTACCATCTCCCTCAAGTACAACTTAGCATAATCTTTCGCTGTATAGGAAACTTTGACGTGAATAAAATGGGCCGACTTTGTTATTCTGTCAACTATAACCCAAATCGAATCATATTGGTATCGAGTCCGTGGCAACCCTACTATCAAGTCCATATTCAAATCTTCCCACTTCCAAATAGGAATGATAATATCTTGGGATAAAACTCGCGGTCTTTGATGCTCAACCTTCACTTGTTGGCAATTAGGACACATAACCACTAATCTCGCAATATCCTTCTTCATCTTATTCCACAAATAGATCTCCCGCAAATCATGATACATCTTGGTGGCTCCCAGTTGAATAGAATACCGAGATCTATGGGCCTCCGATAAAATTTGTTCCCTTAAGTCATCAACATTCAGAACAGATAAACGACCTTGGTACCTTAGGACACCACCTCCCCCTTGGGAGAAAGCCTCTAGGACTTCTTTAGTACCGTCTCTTTCAATTCAACTAATGTCGGATCAAGACATTGTTTTGCTTTCACATCATCGACAAAAAAGACGATTTGGAACCATTATGGACCATAATACCACCCTTGGTGGAAACCACAATTGAACTCCCAACCGGGCCAACCTATGAACATCTCGAACCAATTCTTTTCTCTCATCATCAACATGTGTAACACTACCCATGGACAACCGACTAAGGGAATCCACCACCACATTTGCTTTGTCGGGATGATACAAAACACTCATATCATAATCTTTCAATAACTCAAGCCACCTCCTTTTGCACAGATTTTGGATCTTTTTGGATAAGCACAGTGTAAACTCTTGTGATCGATAAACACATTAACATGGACTCCAAACAAATAATGCCTCCAAATCGTTAAGGCAAATACAACTGTCGGTAATTCAAGATCATGGGTAGGATAGTTCTTCTCATGAACTTTTAGTTGCCTTGAAACATAGGCAATCACCTTACAATTTTTCATAAGCACACATTCCAAACCCACTCTAGAGGCGTCACAATATACCACAAAACCATCGGTACCTTCAAGTAATGTCAACACTAGAATGAAAGTAGGTCTATCTTTCAACTCTTGGAAACTTTTCTCACAAGCTTCCGACCATAGGAACTTGGCCTTCTTTTGAGTCAAAGCAGTCAAAGGAGAAGCAATGGAGGAAAACCCCTCAACAAACCTTCTATAATAACTTGCCAAACTGAAAAAGCTTCTAATATCTATCGGTGATAGAGGTCTAGGCCAACTCTTGACTGCATCCGTCTTCTTTTGATCTACCTCAATACTGTTGCTCAAAACTATATTGCTAAGGAAAGCTACGGACCTTAACCGAAATTCACATTTATTAAACTTTGCATAGAGTTGTTGGTCCTTGAGGATTTTCAATACAATTCTCAAATGATCAATATGCTCATTCTAACTTCTTGAATAAAGCAAAATATCATCGATAAAAACAATCATGAACATATCAAGGTATCGTATAAACACCCTATTTATCAAGTCCATAGCCAACACCGGGGCATTACTCAAACCAAAAGACATGACCAAGAACTCATAATGACCATATCGGGTTCTAAAATTTGTTTTCAGAATATCTTCCTCCTTCACCCTCAATTGGTGATAACCCGAACGCAGATCAATTTTGGAGAAATTGCTTTCCCCTTGAAGTTGATCAAATAAGTAATCTATTCTTGGTAGAGGATACTTGTTCGTGATGGTCACTTTGTTCAATTGGGGTAATCAATACACGTATGGAGTGAACCATCTTTCTTCTTAACAAACAACACTAGAGCACTCCATGTAGATATACTCGGTCAGATGAAACCCTTATCCAATATATCATTTAACTCTTCCTTCAACTCCTTAATTTCCATCGAAGCCATTCTATATAGAGGAATAGAGATAGGTTGGGTATCAGGGAGAAGGTCAATCCAAAAGTCTATTTACCTTAGGGAGGAACACTGGGTAAATCATCGAAAAAACTTTCAGAAACTGTTTTACATTAGGGACTGACTCAAGAGTAGGAGTTTCGAACTCCACATCCCTCATCCTCAAAATATTGTAAACACAACCCTTCGAAATCATTTTCCTAGATTTTAGGTAAGAAATAAATTGACAACTAGGCATAGAATCCCCCCCCCCTTCCACTCAAGGATAGGTTCATTTGAAAACTTAAATTTGACAACTCTAGTCCTACAATCAATATAGGCATAGCAAGAATTCAACAAATCCATACCCAAGATGACATTGAAATCTATCATGTCAAGTTCTATCAAATCAACCAAAGTAACTCTATGGGACAAGGAAACATGAAATATTCTATAAACCCTCGTAGCCACCACAGAATCACCAACAGGGGTAGAGATAGAAAAAGGTTCTAACAATATATCGGGAAGGATATCAAACCTCATAGCTACAAAAGGAGTTCCAAATGACAAAGTAGCACCAGGATCAAGTAAAACATACACATCTCTATGGAAGACTTTTAGCATTCCAGTCACAACATCCAGGGAGCTCTCTTGGTCACCTCTAGTTTGGAGAGCATATAAACAGTTTTTCTTTAGAGCATTTTCACTCGAACCACTCACATCGGATGAAGGGTAGGGTTGAGCCCTACGACGACCATCTCAATCATTCTTGGCAACCGAAGGACAATCCATTATTTTATGATCCATTTTACCACACCCGAAACAAGCATTAGATCCCACTAAACACTTCCCTTCATGGTTTCTCCCACATTTTGCACAAGTACGCATCAAAGATTTACCACCATCTCCTTGGGGTTCAGGGTTAGACACTATTTCATTTCTTCATTTCGGAGAAGCATTTGTAGACCCTTGCCTAGAGTACCTTTGTCAAAATCTAGAACAACCCCATCCACCTAACTTAGAATGTGCAAATTTGCCATCATCCACTATATCCCTTTTTGCCTCCCTGGATCTTTCCTTGAGATTTTCTTCCTGAATTTGTTGGGCATGCACCATAAGGCAAGAGATATCCATGTCATGAACAAGTATAGCATTGTGGCACTTTTTGACTACCATGTCGAATACTCCCATTACAAACTTACTCATTGTGGCCCTACGATTCGCCACAATGGAAGGAGCATACTTGGATAGTTGAGTGAACCTCAAAGCGTATTCCCTTACACTCATATTTCCTTCTGTAAGGTTGATGAACTCATGTACCTTGGTCTCTCTTATCTCAAGAGGGAAGAATTTGTCAAGATAAGCATTTTTGAACCTTTCCAATTCTATAGGACCCGCTTCCCTCGGCCTTGCCTCTTTCCACTTATTAAACCAGATCTGAGCAACCCCTTTGAGTTGGTTAGCAGCTAGTTCTGCTTTCTCTACCGAAGTCACACCCATGATAGCAAGCACCTTATAAACGTCGTCAATAAACTCTTCAGGGTCTTCCTCAAGTTTGGAGCCATAAAATTTGGGCGGGTTCATTCTTGTTGAATCTCGCACTCTTGCCGCTGCCAGACTTACACGTGGGTTCACAGGGGCTATCAACTCTTTGTTAGCTTCTGATGTCACGGCTTGAGACAACACTTGGAATGCCGACCTAAACTCCGCATTCGTAACATTCTCATCAATGGGTGAATCGGAGCTTGATGAGGAACCTCTTGCTCAACATTGCTTTCGTCCAACCTTCTAATGTTAGCCCTTCTAGTAGTAATTTCTTGAAAACCATCGGGCATGGATTAGGATAAAGATTTATAGGGTAAAAATCCATGGCACAACTTAAAGATGTGAAGAAGTGGAATTTCCTAAATATCTAATAGCCTCATATTCATAAATGTGGTGCTCTTCACATTTATGAACAAGACTCTACTAAATGTGGTTTGAGATATCCTAGAACCATTCTAAAGCTTGTGCTCTAATTAACAAGTTTGTCATGACCTAAGGTACCGCCCATATGTAACAAGGCGTATAAGACCCCGAGAGGCCTCATAAAAGCTACTTACATATCTTAACATAAAGTAATAGAAAAGGTGTGGGAATTTAAAACTTTTTAATACAATCAAAGTATTTTAGAAAAGCAAGTGGAAGTCTAACATGACATCATCTCAAACCATCTAAACATAAGAAAATGGAAATATTGGGACGCAGCCCATACAATAGTCTAAAACATAAAAGAAAGACATAATGAGATAGGGTGATCCAATCCTCTAATACAATGAGGACTCACCAAAGCTTCACTTCACATTCCTCTAGGAACCTAGCCACACGTTTGTGAATCGTGAACGCGTGACCCTACATTTGATAAGAATGTAGGCAAGTGTATGCATTTGTATAATCAAGTACTAAATATGATGGCAACCATAAACAACATAAACATAAGAGTTAGTCAACATAAGACATAAGGCATAATCATAATCAATACATATAAAATATCATAATGAAAGAGGAATACTTCCTTAAGTAACCTTACTTATCCTTATCCAAGACTTAGATCATATGCCTCTAGTCAAGCCCACATCATGGAAGGCATATCTAACACCACTCCGAACAAAGCATTATCATAGCATAACTACATTAGTCATACTTACTTTTAAAGACATGGGTATTCGCCTCTATTCCTAGCTTATAAAGGCTAATGTGTATTCTCCTCTTACCTTACTTACTTTTAGATTAAGGGTACTCGCCTCAACAACTTCATCATATAAAGCAGGCAATCACGTCAACATCATTTCATCATATAATGCAGGTACTTGCCTCCATATTATTTCATAAGGATCATGGGTATTTTCTTCCATGTCCATTCATCATAATAAGAACATGGGGACTCACCTCTTGTTCAACTCTAAGGAGTAAGGAAATCACCTCACATCCTTTCATATAGAGGTCAAGGGTAATCGCCTCTAGCCTCATCATTAATTAAGCATTTTAATCTCGATTCATTTTAAGTGAGCAATCATTTCAAACTAGAATCATTCATGTTAGTAAACTTTTAACATTCATACAATCATGCTTATCAATTCATTATAGGAACTATCCCTTCCACATCATAGCATTTGCAATCAACAATGCATAGTCTAGGCATTACTCTCAATGCACTAAATCTCATGATCATCTCCTATACTTTACTCTCAATAAATTAACCTAATATTCATCATATATTCTTCAATATAAAGCAATTCTAATCATAAATATTCAATCCTATAAGGAGATATCTAACCCATAGAGTTTCCCTCACATGATATCAAACCGACTGTATCAATTCAACCCTAAAATAATATGATAGGAATGGGTACATGTAATTTCATCCTAAATACATGCAATTCTATCAATTCAATCATAAAAAATTATAATCAACTCAATTGGATCAACATTCATCATAACGCACAATAAAGTAAGAAACCCTAACTAAATTGGGGAAATTCTACATCAAATTATAGAATTTTAGGGGACTCCATGGGAGGAAGGATCCCATGGATGAAAAAGCCATAATACCTTAATTACAAAGTTCTCACAAGCTTGAAAATTTGAGACTTGATCTTGATCTAGCTTCAATCTCCTTCTGCATCTTCCAACTTCTAGAGAGAATATTTGAGAGGAGTTTTGGAATTCTTTTGGGATTTTGAGAAAATGACTTAATTGGGAGATTTTTTGGGTTAAAATCACTTATATATGTGTCTTAGACTTAGGCAAAATGACACCACTTCAATTAAATTAAAACCAGAAAAGACACAACTACCCCTCATCTTAACTGTTAGTTGTCACCCATAAAACCTCTACCTACGAATCGTGGATGGAGCCACGGTCCATCCCTCACACCGTGGTTCTCTGTTAGAGAATTTTGCTCGACCTACGGACCCTTGGACCACGGACAATATACTCATCCACGAGTCGTGGGTCACTTTCCTAGACAATTTTCATGGTGCCCTATCCACGACACCCACCAACCACGTGGCATCGTTGACCTTCATGAGTCACACTTGTAGTTTTTCCCAAAAGCTACTTTTTACCTCATTTCTAATTCAGGGTGTTATAGAGTTTTTAGGTTTATGATTTTTTATGGGTTTTATAGTTTTTTTAAAATTTTTAGTGTTTATGGTTTCTTAGAATTTTAGATTTGTTAGGGTTTAGGGTTTTTTAAGGTTTATGGTTTCTTAGGGTTTAGGGTTTAGGATTTTAGGTTTAGTATTTTTTTTATAGCTTTTAGGGCTTGGATTTTATTTAAGGGTTTTTATAGGTTTAGGTTTTTAAAGGGTTTGTAGGGTTGTGGATTTTTAAGCGTTAGGGTTTCTTAGGCTATCGTTGAATATATATATATATAATTTAGGGTTTAGGGTTAATTATTTAAGTGTTTTTTTGGGATTTTTAGGTTTAGGATTTTAAAAAGTTTTCTTTAGGGTTTTAAGTGTTTTCTTTATTGTCTTTTAGGTTTAGAATTTTTAAAGATTGTCTGCTTTGTAGGGCGTAGGGTTTCTAAGGGTTTCAATTTTCTTAGGGTCTAGGGTTTCGTATGGTTTCTTAGGGTTTAGGGTTTATGGTTTTAGGTATAGACTTTTTTTAGGGCTTCTTAGGGTCTAGGGTTTAGTGTTTTTTATGATTTCGGGTTTAAGGTTAATGTTTTAGGGGGTTTTAGGGTTCAAGACAGTGTTTTTTAGGTTTAGGATTTTAAAATATTTTTTAGGGTTTTAAGGGGTTTTTACGATTTTTTTATGTTTAGGATTTTTGAGGGTTTTTGTAGGGTTTAGGGTTTAGAATTACTTAATATTTAGGGTATAGGGTTTCTAAGGGCTTAGGAGTTAGGGTTTTCTCAGGGTTAAGGGTATTTTTAGGGGGTTTAGGGTTTCTTAGTGTTTCTTAGGGTTTAATGCATGGTTTACGGTTTTAGGTTTAGGATTTTTTAGGTTCTAGGGTTTAGGGCTCAAGGTCAGTAGGATTTTTAGGATTATGGTTTTTAGGGTTTCTTAGATTTAAGGTTTTGTTTTACGTTTTAAGGAAATTTTAGGGTTTAGGGTTTCTTAGAGATTAGGTCTTTGAGATTCTTAGGGTTGAGGATTTCTGAAGGTTTTTTTAGGTTTAGGAAATTTAAAGGTTTTTTTAGTTTTTCTTAGGGTTTAGGGTTTGTTAATGTTACGGGTTATGGGTTTCTTAGGATTTAGGGCTTAGTGTTAAGGTTGTAGGTTTATTATTTTTTAGGGTCTAATGGTTTTTACAGTATTTTAGGTTTAGGGTTTTATTAGGTTTTTAAGGGTTTAGGGATTCTTAGGGTTTAGGGTTTCTTACTGTTTCTTAAGTTTCATGGGGTTTAAAATTTAGGGTTTAGGATTTTTTTACGGTCTAGTGTTTAGGGTTTTTGTTTTTTATGTTTAGGGTTTTTGAATGTTTTTAATGGGTTTTAAGGGTTTTTAGGGTCTTTTAGGGCTGAGGGTTTTAAATGGATTTTAGGGTATTTTGGGGTTCAAGGTTTAGGGTTTCTTGGGTTTATGATTTCTTAAGGTTTTACATCTCTTAGGGTTTAGGATTTAGGATTTAGGGTTTAGGGTTTTTGGTTTAGGGATTTTTAGTATTTCTTAGTGTTTAGGGTTTAAGGTTTCTTAAGGTTTAGAATTTTGGGTTTAGGGTCTCTTAGGGTTAAGGTTTTTTTAGGGCTTAGGGTTTAAGACTTGGATTTTTTTTAGGTGCATGGTTTTAAAAGTTTTCAGGGTTTTTTAGGGGTGTGGAAGGTCTTGTAGCTATAGGATTCTTAATGGTTTTTAGGGTATATGATTTCTTTGGCTTTAGAGGTTTGAGTTACTGCACATATAGGGTTTAGGATTTCTTAGGGCATTGTCACGACCCAGGGGTACCCCCTAGATGTGACAAGGCGTATAAGACCCCGAGAGACCTCATACAAGCCACTTAGCATATCATTACATAAAGTAATAGAAATGAGCGAGGATTTAAAACTTTCCAACAGAATTAAAGTCTTTTATAAAACTAGCAGAAGTATAACATAATTGTTTAAAAGCATGTAACATAAGAGAATAGAAATCTTGGGACGCAACCCATACAATATTCTAAGTCATAAAAGAAAAGCATAAAAGAAAGTGGTGATAACATCCTCTAAAACAATGAGGACTCACCAAAACTTAACTTCCTTGATTAACAACGAAGCCAGCCATGAGTGTGAGAATCAATGTCGTCGGACCCTACATTTGATTAGAATGTAGGCAAGAGTATGAGTTAGTAAAATCAAGTACTAAGTATGATAGCTAGCATAAAAAACATAATCATAAGCATTAGTCAACATAAGGCATAAGGCATAAACATAATCAAGTCATAATAAGCATCATAATGAAAGAGGAATACTTCCTTAAGTAACCTCACTTATCTTTAGCCAAGACATAGGTCATCCGCCTCTAGTCAAGCTTACATCATGGAAGGCATATCTAGCAACACTCCAAGAAAATCAACTTCATAACATAATCATATTATTCATACTTACAATTAAAGATATGGGAATTCGCCTCTATGCCTAGCTGATAAAATCCAATGGGTAATCGCCTCTTGCCTTACTTACTTTTAGATTGCGGGTACTCGCCTCCACAATCTCATCATATGACACGGGTACTCGCCTTGATATCATTTCATAAGTAGCATGGGTACTCGCCACCACATCATTTCAACATAGTAATAACGTGGGGACACACCTCTTGTTCAATTATAAGGAGTATGAGAATCACCTTATGCC
This sequence comes from Solanum lignicaule, assembly GCA_029582545.1. NCBI lineage: Eukaryota > Viridiplantae > Streptophyta > Magnoliopsida > Solanales > Solanaceae > Solanum > Solanum lignicaule. Next base: position 21,207 of record JAJOOF010011072.1, read on the forward strand.
CTTGCATATGGAGGTCAAGGGTAATCTCCTCTAGCCTCCTAATTCATTAAGCAATTTAATCTAGATTCATTTTAGGTGAGAAATCCTTTCAACCTAGAATCCTTCATGTGAGTAGACCTTTCACAATCATTCAATCATGCTTATCAATTTATTATAGGAAGTATCACTTCTGTACTACAGCATCAACAATCAATAATTCATAGTCTAGGCTTTTAATATCAAAGAATTATATCTCATGATAATCATCTATGCTTTACTCTCAAGAAATTAACATTATAATCATCATATATGCTTTAATCTCAAGCAATTCTAATCATACTTCACCAATCCTATAAGGAGATATCTAACCCATAGAGTTTCCCTCTCATGGCATCAAACCCAACTATATCAATTCCACATATAAATCATAGGATAGGAATGGGTACATGTCATTTAATCCTAAATACATGCAATTCTACCAATTCAATCATAAACAATAACAATGCACTCAATTGGATCAACATTCATCATAACACACAACATTGAAAAAAACCCTAATTAAAATTGGGGAAATTCTTTTTCAAATTGGGGAATTCTAGGAGACTCCATGGGAGGAAGGATCCGATGGATTAAAATCCATCATAACTTAGTCAAAATACCCTCAAAAGCTTGAAGATTGGGAGACTTGATCTTGACCCAACTCCAATTTCTTCCTTCTTCTTCAAACTTCTAGAGAGATAATGTTTTTAAGAGTTTTTGGTTTTCTTTTGGGTTTTGAGAAAATAACATTAATGGGGCATTTTGGGGGTTAAAAATACTTATATATGTGTTTTAGACTTAGTAAAAATGACACCACTTCAATTTAAATAAAAGTGGAAAAGACCCTTAAGCCATCAACTTAACCATCCCAAAAGGCCCACCCATGAGACCCCGAACGATGGACCGTGGATAGACCTACGGTCCTTCCTAGTCGGGCGTGGTATTAACAGAGAATTTGGTCCATCTATGGACCCCTAGCCACAAGTCGTGTACCATCCACGGGGCGTGAGTCATGGCTGTGGTTCACTGTCCTAGACAGTGTCCTTGGTGCCCTATCCACGAGGCTCACCTACGGGGCGTGGGTCCAACCATGAGGTGTTGTTGTCTCTCGTGGGTGACACGTGGAACTTTTGACAATTTTCTAAGCTTTCCTCTTTAGGTTACGGGGTGTTATATGCTTAGGGTTTAGGGTGTAGTGTTTCTTAGGCTTTTAAGGTGTAATGTTTTTTAGGGTTTAGGGTATTGGATTTATTAGGGTTTAAGATGTAGGGCTTTTTTAAGGTTTAGGGTGTAGGGATTTTTTATGGTTTAGGGTGTAGGATTTTATTAGTGTTTCAAAGGGTTAAGGGTGTAGGTGTTTTGTAGAGTTTATGGTTTTTTAGGGTCTAGGGTATAATATTTGTTAGGGTTTATTAGGGTTAAGGCTTAAGGTTTTTTAGGGTTTAGAGTTTCTTAGGTTCTAGGGTACATGTCTTTTTTAGGATTTTTAGGTTTAGGCTTTTTCTAGGGTTTTTAGGCTTAGGATTTTTCTTAACGGTTTTTAAGGTTTTTTTTTTTAATTTTTAGTGTTTATTGTTTCTTAGGATTTTAGGTTTGATAGGGTTTAGGGTTTTAATGTTTTAGATTTCTTAGGGTTTAGGTTTTAGATTAAGTCATCATATCAATGTATTTTAGTTTTCACCTGTAGCATCTCGGAATCTGAAGTAAGTTTACTACGAAGTAAATATCTAACCCTTAAGCCATAAAGGGTTATATGGAGCTCTATATACCAATTTAAGAATGTTGAGTGTGCTATAAATTTTTTGTATTTACGAAATTACGACGGAACTGTTACAAATAGTATTTGGAAAGGATAATGAAGCGTTACTCGCTACCAAGTCAAATAAAGAACTGGCTGTATTTACATAAGATCTGGTGCTTTCTTTAAAGTGGTTAAAATGGATATATATATGTATATATTTGTCTGCTGCCAGCTAAAAGAAATGTCAAGTGAGCATTTCTTATCCTTACAGTAGTATCTCATCAAAAAGGAAAAGATAACTCCCAGTTAAGGTTTAATTGGCTATTTTATAAGTCAAAACGCAGTAGTAATATTGATTGGTTTCTTGGCATTTTGTTTTCATAAAGAAAGGTAATTATAGATATAGACATGGGTAAATTAATTACTCTCTATTTGGTGGGATTTATTTGGTTCTTTAAAGAAAGCAAATTTAAATACATTTGAGTCACTTATGTGAAGCAATGGACAGTGGGTCCTTGCATTTAATTTCAGCCACTAACTTTTATTGGATAATACGATAAATATTGATATATTTAATTAGTACTTCAGCCCTTATAATGTTAAAAAGGCTGGTTGGATAAGGTTAATAATAATAATAATAATAAAAGGAAATCAAAGAGGCAACCTCCTAAAGAAAGAAATATATGGAACCTGACGAACTTTCTTCGGAGGAAGGAAATTAACTATCTGCTACTCTAGACCTCTGGAAGCACGAGAGATTTGGGAAATTTTGGTTGAGAAAATCCGATTCTTGCTAAACCCAAAGGAATTAAGAGTTCTACTATTCGACAACAAAAATTGTGAAAATCTCCCTAGTGTTAAGTCCAGATTGACTTGGTTCTATCGATTGGGTCTCCGGGAACTACCATTAGCCTAAGAAGCAACAAGGTATGTGAAACTAAACTCCTATCGCCTTTGAGGTATCATCTGTGTCACGTTATTCTTATATAAAGGTCAAATTAGTTCACTTAAAACATGAAAGTAAAACCTTCATAGTGGTTAGTTACTTGATTAGCTGAACGACCATTAGCATTAATACTATGTTATAGATCTTATACCATTATTCGATAAAATATAGCGAGGGGTGGGTATTCATAGTTTCTACTTGACAGATTCACGCAACGTGATTTTGTGCACAGGATTAAGACCAAACCACTATAGTGAGCCTGAACATTGTGGCGTACCACTCTTGTGGCATCATTTGTATTTGGAGTCGGTCGAAAATATCATATACTAGTTCCCCCTTACTCGAGCCAATACATCGCACATATGGCCTGCGGGAAGACCCTCATAGTGAGCCCACGATGGGTGCACTTCGTACCAGACCGCGATTATAGCATATGCATAAAAACATAGAGATGAACTTTTAGGAAACTCATGGCGTATAGTTAATGTGAGTTGCCTTGATCGGCCATCACATAAACATTTGTAATAAAAATATTTAAAGTACTCCACCTGGGAAAACTATGGGTATCATGATATATTGATCATTGCTTGAGATATTATATTATGAGCCAATTAAGTCAGCGCGTAGGGTACTGTAGTATATCTTATGTTTACTCCTAATATACTCTTAGTTCTCTCTATTTAATATATGATTCATATGAGCTTTCCTATCTATCGATCTTTTATTCTGTTTGCTCTTCCTCCCAATATATGTTTTATATGTACTGACGTCCTGTATATGGGGCGCTACATTTCCTTGTAAATGCAGGATCACGTTCTCAGGGAAGAGAACATCCCCGTTAGATTCTCTTGTTGACTTCAGCTGATGTTTTGGTGAGCTCCATCTCTATCCAGAGCCAGCTTGTATCTAGTACTTTTGATGATATGCACAAGTTGCTAGTTGTATAAGCCGAGGTCTGTCTCGGCAAGTTATCAGCAATTTGATGTTGCACATCTTTTAGAGGCTTCTTGGACATCTTAAAGTATCAGGTTGTATAGTTTTACTCAGATAACTTCGTGGGTTCTATATATATATATATACATGTCATGTGTGGTTATTCCACCCGCTTATTAGTTTGCAACTTCTTACATGTTATAGCTTATTTGTAGATCAAGTATCCATACAGTTCATGTCCGCCCTCCCTTTCGGGGTGTGACAAACTTGGTATCAGAGCCTAGGTTAAGTTGTCCTAGGGAATCTATGAAGCTGTGTCCAGTAGGACCTTACTTATCAATATGTTGCGCGCCACATTTATAATTAAGGAACTACAAGGGCATTTAGGAAATTGTTCTTATTGTAATCTAGATCGTGCATTAAAGTTGATCATAGAAACTTACTTTGATTCATGTTTTTCTTTTCTGTGATACAGATCATGTCTGCTACAGATAAGGATAATGTCGTCCAGGTGGCAACTACTGATAACCCTCCCGCCACCACAAGGCAGTCTCCAATGTCAATTGATCAGAGTATATCTCAAGAAGGTTTGTCAAGTCCTATGATTTTAAGGCCTCATGCGCTTAGGACAGAAGAACTTGTAGGGGTTCCCGAACCTCCAACAATGCCACCAATTGTCCCTATACCGCCACCAGGTTCTTCAGAGCAGGATATTAGAGGAGCGATAAAGTTGCCCACTCTGTTGGTAGCTGCTCAGGAACAGAGACAGAGTGTAGAGGTACCTAATGCTACTCAGAGAGAGGTATCCAGATCTAGGATTTGGGATTTCCTTTGTATGAATCAGCCAATATTTACAGGCTCCAGCTTGGCGGAGGACCCTTAACAATTTATTGACGAGACTCATAGAATCTGTAAGGTGATGCGGGTAGCGAAGACAGATGTTGTTGAACTATCTTCTTATCAGTTGAAAGATGTTGCTATTGCCTGGTATCAGATGTGGGAAGCTTCGAGGGGCCAAAATGCTCCCCTAGCTAATATGGGAAGAATTTTCAAAGGCCTTCATAAATCATTTCCTACCATTAGAACTTAGAGAGGCAAGGGTGGATGAATTTCTAAATTTAAAGCAACGTTATCTTAGTGTCAGAGAGTAAAGCTTGCAGTTTACGCAATTATCTAGGTTTGCTCCGGAGTTGGTTAATACCCAGACATCAAGGATTCATCGCTTTGTAGGTGGCCTCGTGAAACGCTTGAAGGACATTCTCTAGGTTGCTGCCCTAAATAGGGATATGGATATTAGCAGTTAAAGGAGGATCAACATAATCGTGAAGTAGAGAGGGAGAGAGACCAAAGTAAGAGGGCTAGGATGGCAGGCCAGTATCAGGGAGGCGATAGAATTTCCACCAGCAGAGGACCATCTAGGCAGACTCAGTCAACAACATGCTCCACATATAGTGCTCCAGCTCGATTTTTGAGACTTCGATGTGAGCAAGGCCAGACTTCGAGGGTACCAGACCTTCGACCTCAGAGAGGTACTAATCGGGGATTACCACCCCGACCTGCATGCAGACAGTGTGGCCGAGCACATGGAGGGGAGTGTCGACGTGGTTCAAATACCTGTTATTGGTGTGGAGTAGAAGGTCATTTGGTAAGAGATTGCCCGCAACTCAGAGATAGAAATAACGGTGAGAGATCACAGTCTATAGGGTCAAAAACAATCTCTTCGTCATCAATACCTCCCACTTTCTGTAGTCCTCAGGAACCATCAAATAGAGGATCTGGTAGAGGCAGATGGACTAGTTCAAGTGCCGGCCCAAACCATATGTATGGACTAGCCGGTCGACAAGATTCAAAGGCGTCTCCGGACGTGGTCACAGGTACCTTATCTATTTTCTCATGGGATGTATATGCCTTGATAAACCCAGGAGCTACACTGTTATATATTACTCCATTTGTTGCTAAAGAGTTTAAAATACAGCCAGAGTTTTTATGTGAACCATTTGTAGTATCGACTCTAATAGGAGAATCTATCATAGCTAGGCAGGTCTATCATGAATGTGTAGTGACAGTATGTGGCTGAGATACGTGAGCCAATCTGATTGAGCTAGAAATGACTGACTTTGATGGTATCATGGCCATAGATTGGTTGCCCTCTTGTTATGCCACTTTTGATTGCCGAGATAAGGTTGCCCAATTTCATTTTCCAGGAGAGTCAGTCCTAGAGTGGAAGGGTAATGCTATGATGCCCAGAGGAGAGTTTATTTCTTTTCTTAAGGCACACAATCTTATTGCAAAAGGGTGATTACATCACCTAGTTCGAGTAAGAGACCTTGAGGCTGAGAAACATATCATGTCAACTCTTCAGTCCATACCAGTGGTGATTGAATATCCTGATGTGTATCCTGAGGAACTTCCAGGATTACCCCCCCCCCCCCCCATTAAAGAATTGACTTTGGTATTGACGTGGATCCTGATACTCGGCCAATATCAATTCCACCTTATAGAATGGCACCTGCTGAGTTAAAGGAATTAAAAGAACAGTTGAAAGACTTGTTTGATAAGGGCTTTATCTGACCCAGTATATCTCATTGGGGTGCACCAGTTCTATTTGTGCGTAAGAAAGATGGTACATTGCAAATGTGTATAGATTATAGACAGCTGAATAAAGTGACAATAAAGAATAAGTATCCTCTCCCTTGAATAGATGATTTTTTTGATCAGTTACAAGGAGCTAGATGTTTTTCAAAAATTGATTTAAGGTCCGGTTATCACCAGCTGAGGATTCGTGATGTAGACATTCACAAGTCAGCTTTTCTAACAAGATATGGGCACTTTGAGTTCCTTGTTATGTCATTTGGGCTGACGAATGCCCCAACAGCCTTCATGGATATGATGAATAGAATTTTCAAGCCCTTTCTTGGTATGTACATGATTGTATTTATAGATGATATCTTGGTGTATTCATGGGATGAAACAGAACTTGCAAATCATTTAAGGTCAGTGCTACAGACACTCAGAGAACATCGATTATATGCTAAATTTTCTATGCGCGAATTTTGGATGAGTTCAGTAGATTTTTTAGGCCATGTGGTTTCCGGAGAAGGCATTAGGGTGGACTTTCAGACGATAGAAGTTGTAAAGAATTGTCCCCGGCCTACCACTCCTACTGAGGTACGTAGTTTTTTGGGGTTAGTCGGCTATTATAAGAGATTTGTGGAGGGTTTTTCCTCTATTTCTGCTCCATTGACTAAAATGACGTAGAAAGCGACTAGGTTCCAATGGTCAGACATTTGTGAAAGAAGCTTTCAGGATTTAAAAGATAGATTGATGACAGCGCTAGTACTAGCACTACTAGAAGGCACATAAGGATTTGTGGTGTATTGTGATGCTTCAGGTATGGGCTTAGGTTGTATCCTGATGCAGCAT